>JAUPMG010305536.1:0-30642 GCA_031762675.1 Pachysandra terminalis
GAGATGAACAAGACAGAGAGAGAGAGAGAGAGAGAGAGAGAGAGAGAGCCAACGGAGGTGGTGCGGTTGGGTGTAGGTGCGCGCAGATGGTGCGCAATCCGTCCGAAAGGTGGTGAATGGTGTCCAGAAACAGTGGAGCTTCAGGCATGCGGGAGTAGCGACCAGAAGAGATTGGGGGTTGAAGACGGTTGCTGGAGAAGATGAACAGCGAAGGGAGAAATTCGTGAGTCTCTGGTTTCGTAGCTGAGATTTCCTTGTCCCTTGCCTTCTCATATAAGAGGAGGGAAAGTGAGAGAGGAAAGGGAAGAAAGAAATGGGGAAAGGAATGAGGGGGGAGAGAAAATAGAAAGAGTAAATTAGGGAGAGGGAGAGAAAAAGGAAGGGAAGAGAAAAGGGAAGGGAGAGAGAATTGAAAGAAAATGGGAAAAAGGAAAGAGGGAGAAAGAATAGAAAGGGAAGAAGGGGAGATTGAGGAGGGAGAGAGCACCTCTCCAAATTTATTTTTACTTTTTTTGTTTTTTGTTATTTCTTTCTTTTTTTATTATTTATTTTATTTTTTGGGGATTTGCTACATGACACTTCTAATATTCTCATGATAAGTTTTCCTCAAATGTTCTCTCAATCATTTTATTTCAATTTCCTCCCTAAAATGTTTGTTTATTATTTTTTTTACCCCATTATATTCTTCTGTCCTTTTTTTTGATAATTTTAAAAATACCAAAAATGACCTTTCGACTCCCGAGCTCGGAAGTTTACAAAATCACGGTCGTTTTGAAGGTATTTCAGTGTGGAATCCAGATTTGATGTCGAAAAATTATTTTGACCCTCGGATTTAGTTGTTTGGCCCAAATGACCGGATTAGGGGCAAAACTGTTATTTTTCTGATGAACTTCAAATTAGCCCGAGATTATATTTATTGGAGAGCATTTTGGCTCAGGAATTCAAATTTGAGGTTGAAAATGGATTTATGACTGAAATGGATCGGGTGAGGTCTACTAGGGGTATTTTGATCATTTCACATGAATTTTGGGATTTCCACGGAAAATTGGCAATATGATTGGGGTTGTTTAGGGATGGTTGGGAGATAGGAAAAAGCCAAGCTCAGGCCTCCAGGAGCTGCAAAGATCAAAAGAAAGTCACTCTAGTGCAAATTGGGGTGTCTACACAAGTAATGGCATCCAACGGATTATTCGTGTGTATGGGTGCACGAATAGTTTCTGATGGGTGTTATCACTGGAATGTTACTTTGGTTAAGGGTAACCATCCTACTAGGCTCCCACTGGGTTGTAATCCCTTAATGTAAAATATGGGTAATCGTCGTATAGTGACTTCCCTAGATGTTAATCCCTAAATGAGTGGGTAATCATCCTTGTGTAGGACCTCCCTGGGGCACTCCCCCTAAATGCAAGTAAATAGCTCGGGGATTGTGCCCGGTAAGTTGTGAATCCTACAAAACCACGATGTACCCGTGGGAGTTGTGACTATGATTGTGATATGATCGGCATATGCTAGCAGCACCAGGTATGAGATACTTGGCACCGGTTGATCATCGGCTAGGAACTCACATTATACACCAACTAGGAAGTTGCCTTAGACTTGCATTCATATTATGTGTAACATCATATTGTTGTGAGCATCCTTGAGCATTACATCTCATATGGCATTCAATATCTATTTTATTTACTATTTCCTATTATGCTTATATGTGACTTGATTGTGTGTGCATACTGTTAATTTGGATAACATAAGATTACTGTTGATGATATTGTTGATTGTTGGACTAATGTTATTCTATGAGGATGGATGACAGAGTCGGTTCTTACTTGGCATTCTAAATTCACGCAACTTACTCATGTTGCAGGTTGAGGTGACGTGAGAGATGGTCTTGGACTTGATATGATGATTTAGATCTTTCGTTACGTTGGATTTAAATTGATGTAATGGGATCATATTAGTTTCGGTTTATTTGTTTATTGGGATTTAGGCTCTTCTGAAGCCGTATTGGATTTTGATAGTTAACTTTTGCACTCTGATTTGTTCAATGAAAGTATTATAGACTTTTATTATTGTTGTTTTGTTTGGGCGTTCCACGTTCCATGGTTGGGAACCAGAAGGTCGCACCTTGTGATTCGTGCCACCCACCTAGGGATTCGGGTACCGGGATCCAGGGCATGACAGATTGGTATTAGAGCTCTAGGTTAGATTGCCTAGGGTTAAGAGAACATAGAGGAGAACATTAGGACTCACATGGGTGATTGTTATGTGTTGTGTGCATAACATGCTTGTTTGCAATACTTGTATGTTTGTTTGTTTTATGAGAACATTAAGATGAGAAGTGGTAGGATAGAAGATTTAATGGTTGCTTTGGATTGTAGATGGCTGGAATTAGGGGAAGATCAGCTACGGGTGAAGCTTCATCCTCTGACACCAGGGACCGCATAGATCCCCAATTAGCATGTGTTTACCAGATCTTGGGAGACATCGTTGCGATACAGCGGGACCAGATACAGAGGACTGAACAGGGACAGGCAGTAGTAACTCCTCTCCATTGGTGGGATATGGTGGAGAGGAACCTCATAGGGGTAATGACTTGGGAGACTTTTAGAGATCAGTTCCTAGACACATATTTTCCTAGCAGTTACCGGAGGGAGATGGTAATGGAGTTTATGAGGTTGGAGCAAGGCTCACTCACAGTTGCTAGTATGAAGCTCAATTCACTATGATGTTAAGGTTTGCACCTCACATTATCGCCTAGACACATATTTTCCTAGCAGTTACGGGAGGGAGATGGTAATGGAGTTTATGAGGTTGGGGCAAGGCCCACTCACAGTTGCGTAGTATGAAGCTCAATTCGCTATGATGTTAAGGTTTGCACCTCACATGATCGCGAATGAGGCTGACAAGGCTGCCAAGTTTGAGGAGGGCTTGAGATTGTCGATTAGGACAAGGGTAGTACCCCAATGATTGAGGATATACTCGGATGTACTGGAATGTGCGAGACATGTGGAGAGAGAGAATGAGAGGTATCGCTGAGAGCAGGATGAAAAGAGAAGTAGCTGGGATAAGAGAAAAACACGTAGAGATTAGAATGGGGAGCAAAGGTATGAAAAGAGGCAGAGATGCAGGGAGAGTTCACTTCCGGTTGACAATACAGAGCGTGTTTGGGCATCATTTTAGCTGCGCCCACCACCTACGTGTTTCAACTGCAAGAAGATGGGACACATTCAGAGGTTTTGTCCTAACTTGTTAGGACAAGTTGGAGGACGAGTAGTACTGCCGACACGACCACCTCAGCAAGGTTGGGTCAGTGTTTTGATTCAAAAATTGAGAGGGTATGATGGTAGGGTAGCTAAGAAAGTGATTGAAGGTATGCATTGCACACACATGTTTAAATTTCTGAATTGAATATGTTGCATGAATTATTATGTTATGATTGTTTTGTGATATATGCATGAGTTGCATCAAACTGTGAATGTGATAACCAAGCATAACAGACTGTAGTAATTAGGATTCTAGAAACTCAGCATAATAATTTCGGGGACAAAAATTCTTTTAAGGGGGGTAGGTTGTAATGACATGAATCCTTTAAGAGAAATTCCTCCTTATTTAATTAAATTATTTGATAATTAATTTACATGTACTTATATGATTTGTAAATTAATAACATTTAGGGGTGAAATTGTAACTTGACTTTTGAGTAGGGACCATAGTGTAATTAAGTTTGTATGGGGAAAACTTGTGAATTTACAATTTTAGACTCTATCATAAATGCACAAAGCATGCATTGAAATGTTCTGTGAGACGTGGCATTGGACGTGGGGATCATGGGAGGGAAGTTAGGGAGACAGTTTTCTATACCTCTAAATCCCATTCGTATGATCATTCACAATTCAAACTAGTTGTGTTTGAGAGTTGAGAAAGACTGAGAGAGAGAGATTGAGAGCCTAAGGAAGAAGAAGGATCTAACCTAGCCTAACCTGCAGAGAAGAAGTGAAGAAGGAGATATTGGGAAGAGAATAATAATGGGAGGTTACACCATAATTCTACACTTTCAACCTTGATCAAATTTGAAAACATGTAAGTTCTTCACTCTGTATAATTCACATGGAATAACATGTCGATTTTATATTGGGATTGTTTGAATGTATGATTAGAAAGCATGATTTCATGAAAGCATGACTAATGGTCTGAGTTGATGATTTATATCTTAATGTTTAGTTCGATTATGAATGAGATAGTGTTATTTATGTTTCTGTTGTGAACTATGATTTGGATAATGAATGAGTGAACGATTATGGAATGATGGGTTGTTGCATATAATCTATGGATTTTGATGAGTGTGAATCTTGTTTATAATGCATGCAAGATGTTATGTGCTACTAGCATGATTTTGGTATTCAAATAGGAATAGAAAGAACCCAGAAAAGTAACCCAGATCACACGCTTCGTACCCATCTATAGGTGTGCTGGTATATCGGTAAGCCTATCGATGGAATGTTATTAGACTGACCATAGTGGTCGGTAGGCGCTGATACATCGGTAAGCCTACCAACAGTGAACAGATTTCACAGACTATATGCCTGGTCAGTAGGTTCCGGTGCACCGACAAGTCTACCGATAGGGGACCACTTTAACACATCAGTAGGCGCCGGTACACCGACCACCCTACCGACGGAGACCATCTTAGTTGATCGGTGGGCGTCGGCGCACCAACCAGCCTACCGACGGAATTTAATTTAGAAATGTTGTTAGTTTTGGAAGGTTTATTTAATATGTAGGTTGGACTTATGGAATTTAAGGGAGATTGGCATACCTAAGGGGGTAATAAAGTGGGTTCCTAAGACATTGAACTTGTCGCACACTATCCTTTGGACTTGACCATACGTGGGATTGCGACTCCATGTATCGACTGATGAAACCTAGGCTATCACATTGAATGATTGTTATGATTGTGGACTGATGCTTGTGATGTTGTTCAGTGGATTGTTCGTGTGTACGGGCCCACCGGCAGCTTTTGAAGGGTATTATCACCAGTGATCCTATTGATTGTGGAAAGGATACTAGCAATGGCATCCAACGGTTTATTCGTATGTATGGGTGCACGAATAGTTTCTGATGGGTGTTATCACTGGAATGTTGGTTTGATTGTGGGTAACCATCCTATGAGGATCTCCCTGGGTTGTAATCCCTAAATGTAAAATATGGGTAATTGTTGTATAGTGACCTCCCTAGGTGTTAATCCCTAAATGAGTGGGTAATCGTCCTTGTGTAGGACCTCCTTAGGGCCGTTCCCCTAAATACAAGTAAATAGCTCGGGGATTATGCCCGGTAGGTTGCGAATCCTACAAAACCACGATGTACATGTGGGAGTTGTGATTATGATTGTGATGTGATCGGCATATGCTAGCAGCACCAGGTATGAGATACTTGGCACCGGTTGATCACCGGCTAGGAACCCGCATTAGACACCAGCTAGGAACTTGCATTAGACGTGCATTCATATTATGTGTGGTATCATATTGTAGTGAGCGTCCTTGAGCATTACATTTCGTATGGCATTCAATATCTATTTTATTTACTGTTTCCTATTATGCTTATATGTGACTTGATTGTGTGTGCATATGGTTGATTTGGATAGCATGAGATTACTGTTGATGATATTGTTGATTGTTGGACCAATGTTATTCCATGATGATGGATGACAGAGTCGGTTCTTACTAGGCATTCCAAGCTCACGCAACTTTCTCATGTTGCAGGTTAAGGTGACGTGAGAGATGGTTTTGGACTTGATATGCTGATTTAGTTCTTTCATTATGTTGGATTTAAATTGATGTAATAGGATCAGATTAGTTTCGATTTATTTGTTTATTGGGATTTAGGCTCTTTTGAAGCCGTATTGGATTTTGATAGTTAGCTTTCGCACTCTGATTGGTTCAATGAAAGTATTATAGACTTTTATTATTGTTTTTTTGTCTGTGCATTCCGCGTTCCATGGTTGGGAACCTGACGTCGCACCTCGTGATCCGTGCCACCCACCTAGAGATTCGGGTATCGGGATCTGGGACGTGACATTCAAAGTCAGTAACCTCATATTTACCATCACAATTTATCTTAACTTGCATTCTTGCCTTACATTCAACCCTTTTTTCTGCACAGCTTTTTTTAACCTTCAAATCCCGTTTATCTTTTCCACATTTTCCTTCTCAAGAGCCAGATAAAATTCTATAAACAATCTTGGCCCTCTTTTTATTGACATTACTTTTACGAGTACTAAACCCAATCATTTTAGCATACTCATTAATAAAAAACTCTGCATCCTCTTCTGATTCAAACTCTTTGCCAACTTTCGGTATATAATCATCTTGGCTCATTTCAATTATGTAACTATTGTTCTTATTCATATCATCACTACTCTCAACAAGATTGCCCTCATTGCAGATTAATTTAGGTGATGCAATGCTTTCAATCTCCATGTCTTCTTTGCTTTGTTTTTGGTATTTAAATGCATAAAGACTCAATATACATTCAATATAATTCATATTTGCATTATAGGTACATGTATGATATAATAAAGAAAAACAAATCAGTAAAACCAAGAAATACAACTTCTCAATTGATGATAAAACTTTAAACTTATTTTATAGTAGAAGCATTTCAACACGGAGTACAAGCATTACATAATAGAGTACAAGCATAACAACACGGAATATAAGCATAACAACATGGAGTACAAGCATTACAAAACGGAGTACAAACATTACAACATGCTTGTACTCTAGGTTGTAATGCTTGTACTACTTTTTGTAATGCTTGTACCCTATGTTTTAATGCTTGTACTCAGTCAAACAACACCTAAAGATATCTTTAGAGAAAATGAGAAATAACCATGTATTGAGGTTTAACAATAAGGAGAACATGTGAAGAAACCATAATCCATTGATTAAAACAAGCATATATGCATATGATCAGTGAACCCTAAACAGTGATCATCCCATCTATTTTTGTTTTGCAAATCTAATTGGAAACAAGTAGAGAGAGAATCAATCATCGGAAAGAAAATAGCAAAACCCTAAATAAAAATAATATGATGACCCATACATTAGCCACCTAGATGCAATGCGAGGCTACAAGGTTACCTATTAGGTTAGATTCCGACGAGATTCCGTTGTCGCAAAGAGGTTCTGTTGTAGAATATATTATGTCCGTTGTAACGAAGAAGATTCGTTTGTGAGGTTACAATTTCTATTGCAGAAAACAATAGAGGGAACAATATTGAAGAAAGGAGAGAATAGAATGGGGGAAAAATCAAACAACAGAAAAGCTGAAGAAGATGCAGTTGAGAGAGAGAAGGGGAAGAAAGAATTTTTGTTGCTGAAAACAGTAGAGGGAACAATATTGAAGAAAGGAGAGAAGCGAAATGGGGAAAAATCAAACAATAGAAAAGCTGAAGAAGATGCAGCCGAGAGAAAGAAGGAGCAGGAAGAATTTTTGTTTCTCTCACAAACGCGGGATTCTTTTTTTTTTTTTTTGAATATATTTTTTTTAAAGCAACTTAACGGAATGAAGGAAGCCAATGTTAACACACACGTAAAAAACAAGAGCATTTCGTCTGGAACGCGTGGCGGAAATCCGCGCACCATCCAGACAATTGTCTAGAAGAAATGCTCCCTTGAAAACGGCCTTGTCCTCAAGGCTGGTAGGAGGGGAACTGCTTGTGAATCTTCCCACGCAGCATCTTCGATAAAGGAGTTAGACCATTGAACCAGGACCAGGGTTACTACTTGGTTGCGTCGGTTCACCATCCGTCGATCCAAGACTGCTATTGGTTCAAGCTTGACTCGATTATCATCCCCAACCAGAGGTAATTCTGTTTGTACTTGAATGTGATCACCAATCTTCTTCTTCTTCAGTAGGGATACATGGACCACTGGATGGATCCAAGATGATGGTGGTGATTTTAATTTGTAAGCCACATTTCCAATCCGCTGAATGACTCCGAATGGGCCAAAATATCTTGGTGCCAGTTTCAAATTTCTTTTAAGAGTGACTTATGTTCGTTTGTAAGGCTATAAACGTAGGAAAACCCAATCACCCTCTTGAAACTCTCTGTCCATTCGATGAACATCATCTAGTTTCTTCATAAGATTCTGTGCCTACTGAAGATGTTCTTTGAGAGCACAAATCATCGCCTCCCTTTCCTTTAAACTTCTAAGAATGGTTGCAACTGGTGAATCACCTGCAAGGTAGTGTACTTGAGAAGGAGGGGATTGACCATATAAAGCTCCATAAGGTGTGGTTTTTATGGCCAAATGGTAAGTGGTGTTATACCACCATTCTGCAAGAGCTAACCACATTGGCCCACTATTTGGGATGATCACCAGCCATACATCGTAGGTAATTTTTGAGACAACGGTTTAACACCTCGGTTTGACCATCACTTTGGGGATGATATGCTGAGCTTAATTGTAATCAAGTTCCTTGTTGTTTGAACAACACTTGTCAGAATCTGCTGGTGAACACCTTATCTCTGTGTCATGGTCCATATCTGAGATATATGATCTCAAGGATTCATTAGGGAATGACCCTCGGATCCACACAATGGATGCGGCCAAACCAACATATTAAACCAAATCCCATGGTTTCACATAGCATAATTAATTAATTTAGCGGAAGCATACTATAATTCAAAACTTAATAGAGTATCAACCAACTCAAGAGTAATTCAAACCTATCCAAAATGTTCAAATCAAATTTAAAGTATACATTGTACTTGCCCACAAGGGGGTCAAAACAAAACCTATGAATGTAACGTTTTCTGCCAGCCGCTCCAGCCTCCCATGGTTCTGTCTTATTCCTGCCTTTTAAGTTCTTCTTATTTCATTTCAGCTTGTTCCTCTAGGGTTCAACCTGTTTCATTGTATGGGTGAGCTTGGAGACTCAATAGGAAAATCCCAAAGAACGACAGTAGATACTTTCATAGACATATAATAAAACAAGTTCATTCATGCAATTTTCTACAAAACACGTAGGTAGTTCACTATTAAGGTCCTTATCATGCATATAGACAATTCTACATAAACATGTTATACTATAATCTTTAAGCATATACTACACAATTCTACTCAATACAAGTCCTTTCATGATTTTCTTATGTATCACATAACTTTCATTTACAACAATACTTACCTCATTCACAGTTATTCCAAACACTCATAATCCCATCATGATACAATTTGGAATTTCCGAGGCTACCAACTTCCATGTCACCTTCAACATAATGACAATTCCCTTATCACTGGTCACACCATACATACTACACAATTAGCCACAAGCATAGTTTACTTTACATCTCAAATAATAACTACTCATTAAGCTACTTCTACTCATAATTACCTATGTTCACATTCAATCACCAACTCACAGAGGACACTCAAGTTCAGACCACAGTCACACATAATTCAATGCAAATCATGCAAATGAACACAATGATCATGCGGATGCTAACCAATCAAACACAAACATAATTCATGCAATGAGGTATGATGAAATGCTTATGAAGAATGAAATGATGCAAGTATGCAAGGGTGTTAGGCCAAGCCTAACCATGAATTCCATTCACATATCTGCTAAGAACACTGTCCAGAATCTGCTAGTACGACCAAAGCCCAACCATGAATTCCATCCACAAATCTGCTGAGAACACTATCCAGAATTTGCCAATACGACCAAGTCACTGTCAATATCCATTTCTTTTCAGGTGATACAACCCAAGGTAGAAAATGTCACCCTCTTTCCTTTCAGGGGATAATACTGTAATAACGCAACCAAAATATAGGACTAAATTGTAATTAACATAAGTATAGGAGTTAGTGTGTAATTAATTATAACCTATAGGGGTTAATTTAAAATTTTAGTAAGTTAGTTACAGATTTGACTTTGACTGTTTGTGATGGGTGGGTTGCACTATAGGAAACTAAAGTGCTTCACACACAATCAGAACTCTTTAAGTTATAATGTGTGGCTAGGATCTTGAAGGAACTTTTAATCTACATTAATGGCAAAGATTTAATTAGATAAAATACTAATTACAACTTAACTAGGACACTAATAAGGATATTGTAAATTCTAATTAGTATAGGGCTTAATGATTAAAAGAAGATAAGTACTAATTTAACTACAACTAGGAACCTAGATCTAAAGGCTATAATTAAACTAATCTATTATAACTAGGATTAATAAGAGTTTTAACTTAATTAAAATTCTACTTAAATGGATAATTAAAGACTAGTTTAACTAAGACTAGGATAATAATCAAGGGACGAGATTTCATAGGAAGATCTAGTTTACTTTAAATGGTTAGGATTAATTAGATAATTAAAAGCAATCTTAAACCAATAGGGAATTAAGATTAGATAAAGTAATCCAATTAAGACTAGGATGCCTAGAATCAATGGTTAGGATTTCGTAGGAACACGTAGATTAATCTAATGGTTAGGATTAAAAGAAAGAGACTTTAAATCTAATTAATATTAAAGTAAGATAAAATCAATGATTAATTCATCTAGAAGTAGGACACTTTAGTCTAAGGGTTGTAAACTAAAACATAATCCAGCTTAGATGACAACTCCTAGATTGAGTAGGAAGCTGGAGGAATTCTTCATATACCAAGGGGTGGACATGTGAATCATATTCCAAAGAAGAGAGAGAGAGAGAGAGAGAGAGAGAGAGAGAGAGATTGTTGGAGCTTTAGGAGATTAGAGAAGAAGAATTGTAGAACTTGAAGCTTGAGGAAGAAGAAGAACATCACCATTAAATACGTGAGGTAATTATTCGGATTAAAATCTATTTTCGATATGAACTAGGTGTCTAGGTCATATTCAATGAGTATGACATAGCACAATCTTAAAATCTATATCTTCTATAATTTTCTACATAAGAACTAAACTGGAAAATTATGCAGATCTGACCTATCGATTAATGGACTTATGTAAATATTTTATATAATTTATTTTATATTTTTTTAAGATGCCCTGTTTTGTTAGGAACACAACAAAACAAGTTTGAGGTGATTTCGATAAGTATACACAAAGTTATGACCAAAATACAGAATGTACATCAAACCTGTGTGCCGATTAGCCTACTAGAATTCCCAATCCGGCAGACAACCGGTGTACCGGTTAGCCTACCAGAATTTTCCTAATACCCTATTTTTGGATTACCTTGTGGGACTCCGGCAGACTACTGGTGTGCCGGTTAGCTTGCCGAAAATCCCCTGAGGTACTGTTTAGGTTGCCGGTTAGCAACCGATGTGTCTGATAGCCTACCGGATATGTGTGTGTGCTAAATTTGGTTACTGTTTAGCCTGTCGGACAGAACCGGTGTGCCAGTCAGGCTACTGGATCTGTCTGGGCAGCCAATGGAGGTTAGTTTTTGATTGATGTAATGATTTATTGATTGCAAATTGGATTTTATTAAGTTTTGTGAACATTATTGATATATTTAATGGCTGATTTAATGATTGATATGCATGATTGGAGACTTAACATATTTTAACATATTTTGATTTATAAATTGATTGTGTTTCATTCCATGAGACATATCCTTTGAATTTCATACTCATATTGAATATTTAGATCATATTCACAACTGTACACTTAATTGCATGATTAGTTAATGAGCACGATTCTCTACACATGCACAGCATATGCCTATTTTGCATGATGACCTTGTATGGGTCTAATGCCTTGAATTAACCTCCATTACTTAATATTGCTGGAGGTTATGGTTATAATGAGTGCTATTATGATTTGGAAATCATAATGTTTGTGAGGAAGTCCTGGGTAGACTGTTTCATATTTTATGGGTTGTGGGAGTCCCGATACCAATATACCAATATTTATTTGTTTACTCCCAAGGTAAGGGATATATTTTGTGTGATTGTCCCAAGAGACTTGTGGTAAGATGATAGGTGAGGGAAAGTTCACATTAGTGAGGCCCAATATTTCGAATCATATGAGTGAAAATCTGTTAGTAGTTCGGCTAATGTATGGTTCGCAAAGAAAAATTCACATTTGTGAGGCCTTGGGTTTTTCCCTATGATCGGAAGTAACTGAGGTGCATGTGACCTTTAGGTCGAAGCTCCTAGAAACTATGATGCGCACATAGAATAATCTACTATTTCTGCCATGTATTGGGGGATGAAGGTTCACATTAGTGAGGCATCCTTGGGTAGTTGATTAAGATCGGGTGTGGAACATACACTAATCGAATGCCAAACAACATTCATTATTTGCATATCAGATTCTTGTGCATGGATTACATATGGTAATCATATTTATCTGTTGCATGAGCATGCATTGCATACATTAATAATTGAACCAGCACTTTGCATTGTACATCACATCATGTTGCATTATTATCACTATCATGTTATTAATTGCATATATTTTGTTTTAGTCTATTGATTATCATTGAAGAGTGGCATTGACCCTACTTCAATCTTAAATGCCGTCTAATTCGTTTGTTTCTGAGCTAAGTGTAGCAGACGCTTTCGAGCATAACATATTTTAGGACCTTTAGTTAGTGGATAGCAGGACTTTGATGATCAAGACAGAGACCAAGACGATGATGAAGACTTTAGCTATAAGTAGACTTGTTTGTTGATTTATACTTAGAATTCTGTAGTAGGATTTATTTATTTCTTTGTTAGATATTACGTATAGGGATAGGATTTGATTTAAGCATTAGAATAGGTTATTTTTATTTATTTTTCCACTGTGATTTACTTAGTTTGTTTTGGATGTAATAGACTTAGTTTTATTTGATTATTTTTAGTAAAGATAATTTTAGAAGTTTTATATTATATCCAATGCTTTGGTTTTATATTAATTACCATTCCCGACGTAAATTGGGGTGAGAGTTATATTTCAAACATGAGGGATTCCCACGTGAATTTCCTTAAGTTTGGGATGTGAAAATTACCCAAGGTAGGAAATCCACCTTCTTTTTTTTTTTTTTCAGGGGATGCTACCCAAGGTAGGAAATCCACCCTCTTTCTTTTCAGGAGATGGTACCCTAGGTAGGAAAACTACCATCTTTCGTTTCAGGGGATGGTACCCTAGGTAGGAAATCTACCCTCACACAACAGTCAGGACATACATCTTGTGTCACACACAACACAAGGATCAGCAGTGATTGCCTCTAGCATCACTCTCAAACACTTCACAAATCAGAAGGCATATACAGGACCCATATACCATACACTCAGCAATTTACCAAACTAGGATCATTGTTCACCCTAAGTTTATACCACATAGTTCATGTCATGATGCAATCCTTTAAAATCACATTCACATATAATATCACACCACACATAGTCAGTTCGTAATGAAAACTAGGCAGTTTACATACTTTGTTGCACAAAACCTTAAACAGGTACTTCGCACACAAACCAAGAATCACACAACCCCAAAACACTCTCATGGAGCTTCCCATGAAGTTTCAAGTCATTTGGAGCTCAGCAGATGCTTGGTAACTGCTGAGCTACCTATCGAGGCACCTCGGTAGAACCTCGAAAACTGCTGAGTCTTGGTAGCAAGACCCGAGAGTTTAAACTGCTTGGCAGGTGACCTCGGCAGCTGCCGAACTACCTGTTGAGAAGGCGAATCATCCTAGAAAATTGGTTTTCTTCCTAGGGCTTCGTGCCCAAACTTCAACACACATAACTTTAGGTTTTCAAACATCAAAAATCATGATTTACACTATCATAAACTAAGTCAACATGTCATAAACAAAACTTAACTTCAATTCAAGGATTAAGATGATCAAATCACTAAATTCTCATGAATCAAAGTTCATAAACTAAGATTTCTTCCCAATTTTCATAATTCACAATTATAGAAATAATCATCACACAACATGTAAAATTCGTATATGCCTATTTCAACCACATGCAACATCATAAACCTATATGCATTATTCTATAGAATTATCATATTCTACAAACATGACTATCATAGAAACTAAGGAAATCCCTACCTGTTGATCCTGTAGAATTGAATCCGGAGCATCATATTCATCCCTATCCTCTTCTATTTTCTCTTGCCTTTTCATAGCTTGGTTGATCAACCTCCTTCTCTCTTTCCTTTCTTCATGATCAACCTTGTACTTTCCTCCTCTACTTGCTTTCTTCCTTTTAGCTTTCTTCTCTGTGGCCATCTTCTTTCTACAGTATTGCTTTCTTCTTTTCTCTTTCCTCTCTTTCTTTTCTTTCTTCCCTCTCAATCTCCTCATCTGTCTCTCTCCCTTAACCGTATGGATTTCTTCCCCCCTTTTTCTGGAGAATCCTAATCCTCCAAGTCATCTAATTTGAATTCAAATTTCAATTCAACTTAATTGGTTAACTTCCTATTCAGTTATTACCCTTTTAAATTATGATTCCCTCCTGCTAGAATCTCTACCTGGGCCAAACGACCAGTCTATTACTTTGGCCCTAAAGCCCAATTAGATTAACATATATTTTCATCTTCTCCCCTATATGTTAATAATTTACACATTAGTCCTTAATTTAACTATTTAATTACACTTTTAGGTTCTGGGTCACTACAATCTCCCCCCATTTAGGACATTTTGCCCTCGAAATATAATGCAATATAATACCCTAGTCTATATATTACTTCTAGGTTTGCAAAGAAATAACATTAAAGACTAAATTCACATCATGTACAACAATTCAACTTTTCACAGAAATTTCATTTCTTCAAAATATAAATTAATTGTAAAATACTACTCTTGCATCTACATTACCAATCCTACAAACAAGTTCTTAAGAAGAGAAATTCTTAACCATACACAGATGGCTACCAAAAAGGAAAGAATACTATCATAGTACAAATATAAACCAACTAGGGAATATCTCCCTCGAAAGGCAGTGATGATGATGAAGGTGGAGGTGTTGAAGATGATCGCACTAGAAGTGGGACTGCATCAGTTGATCGACCATAGCTGATCATGTCCTGGAAGAATAGAAATTCCTTCTCCACCGTCTCACAGAGTTTAGACATCTCCTGACCACTCCTCCTCACTTCAGCTTTAAGCTCCGCATTGGATTTCTCCAAAGTCGTGAGTCGTGCTTCCACAGTCATGCTCCCACTAGGGTCAATAGGAGGTGCATAAGAGGTAGAAGCTCCCTGGTGGTGCTCTGTAGGAATGCTCTGTGGTTCATCCTGAACTCCCGTATGCTCCTACTCAATGATGACTTGTCGTCCATCTTGTTGGTTGGAAATGGCTCCCCTTGGCAAGCCCATCTAGCCCATATTCACCGAGCCAAATGGTGGATTGACGATGCTAGCTCTAGGGTCAGGTGTATGTGATAAGTCATGAAATCCCACATATTATACCCTTAATTGCATGACTTATCTTGCATTTTCTTATATTAAACTCTTCATTTTACCTAGAATTTGCCAATTTTATTTTACCTTTGCATTATATTTTAATTGTCTTAATTGTGCTTAATTTATTAATGCAGAGCCAGTTTTGGAGACAACCTATGATCAAGTCAATTTAGACTCTGATCAAGTGATTTCAGATGGGTCAGATCAGGCGGGTCAGATTTAGCTCAAGAGAAAGAAAATCAGAACCGGAAATGAAATCCGACCCGACTCGACCAGGCCAGTCCAAATCGAACCAAGATCAACCAAGGTCAGTTGACCAAAGCTGACCTCGACCCGCCAAAGCCCAGTTCAGCCCAATCGGACTGATTCGTTTTGGCAAGAGATGAACCAGAATAGGAAGGAGTCATTGCTGTCATGCGTTTGAAGAGGAAGAGCTAAATTAGAAGGCAACTGTTGAAAGCTGTCCGTATAATTCTAACATGGAAATCTGGTGATCGTTTCGGTATGCTCTTCAAGCATTGAATTGGAAATCAATGAGTTGACTTGTTTTAGGAAGAATACCGATTCTTGGAAAAGTTGTTTAGCAGCCAAATTAGAAGGGAAGCATGAACAAGTGTTTGTTGGGCTGTGACGCAAGGAAGGCAACACCAATTTGGCAAGGAAAGGTAGAATTAGCAAGAGATGATCAAGGCAAGAACAAGATCGAATTTTGGAAGGAAAGAGGAACGGTATTGGAAGAATTCTCCCAACCTGAATTACAAGGTGTGCTGATCGTGTGGTTCTAGTGGGGAAACAATGAAGACAATCAGACCGGACGGTGGTGATCGTTTGAAGTTCATTGTTCATTAGTTCTATAAATAGAGAGGATGAATTCATCATTGAATCATCCCTTCTTGTTCTTAGTTCTTTTATAATTCTCTGTAATTTTTTCTTTCTTCCATGGAAGCTTAAATTCTTACAAAGGGTAGGGGTGAAATCCCTTGTAATTGTTATGAGTTTATTGTAGTTCTTCATTTTTAATAGAATTATTTTTTGATTGTTCATCTATTTTGATTCCTTGTGATGTATGAGTTCTTCGTTCTTTTTATGAGTTCAATCATGTTTTTCTCATCATTAAGAAGAATTTCTCATGGTTTCTAATGGGAGTCTAGAATTAATTTGAATGGATTTTTCTAAAATCTATTCTAGCCACGTCTTTAACCACGATTACGAAGTGTTCCTAAATTATTTTAGTTCAACCGAATCAAAGATCTTCATAGCAATCAAGCATATAACTTATCCGAGTTACAATAAATTTCATATCGGTTCAAGGAACTACCCCAATGCCTGAGCATCTTCTCCACTGATTTTAATCCCTTTTATTTATCCCTTAATTATTTCTTTTAATTACCAATAATTATCCACTATTATAATTGTTCTTAACACTCTTTCGTCTTGAATTCCGTGCTCTCTTTGGTTTGACCTCAGACTCACCGAGAATTATATTTCTTCAAACTCCTGCACTTGGGAGTGAGCAAGTAGTATGTATACCCTAGAGTTTGCCCAAGGTACACATCAGGCAAGCTAAAGGCAAGGCCCCCTTCCTTTTGCCCCATACATATCGGATGATATGCGATATAATCAAAGAAGGGAGGCAAAGTCTCTTGCCTATGGCCACTTGGTGAAGTGTAGAGGCCATGTATGGGGTGAGTTCTGTCATGTTTCCGGAACGAGGATAGAAATTGGTGACAAAGATCTTGTGAAGGATGCGGTAGATGGGTAAAAGCTTGAAGGCACTAAGAGAATTATCTGTTTTCCACTGTGCTCTTTTGCCACAGAGGACCGTGGTGATTTCTCTCTTTTATTCCTCATCGAGTTCGGGGATGGTACTAAGAGCATTTTTCGTGGGCAGTACACTAAACACCAATTGAAGATTGATGCGTTTGGTGTAGCCATAGAGCTTGAAGATGATGCTCATGGAATCAAAATCGATGTCGGAAATGTGTGAGTACATTTTCAAGGCAACGGAGGGATATGCAATTCCACCCCAATCAAGAATAGGTTTCCACCTATGGCTCGGAGTGCTTCCACCACTCCGTTGTTTTCTACATGACTCTTAACCACCTTTTTCTCGATGATTAACTCCTTATCCGCAAACTCATTGGCTTTGGGTGCAACCGGAGTTTGGGTAGGTTCAACCCTAGGGTTTTGTTCAACACTTGGCGGATGAAAATCATCTCCCAAAGGGTTGGAGTGATCGGATGGAGGCGATGGTGGAGCTTGGAATCTCCTAGAAGTAGAGGCTTTAGAGGTCTTGGCCTTTTTGGGGGGCCTTTTGCAATCTTGGTCCTAGCCATGGAATTTCTTCTAGGTCTCAAAGAAAGTATGAAGAATTTCAAAGAAAAGATCTAAAGAAACTTACCGGAACTATGAACAATTCGATGAAGATCTTTCGAAGGCTTAAGAGAACCCCAGATGTGCTTGAGATGCTCTAAGAAGAAGATTAGAGGAAGGGTTTGTGTAACAAATGAATTTAGGGTTTCAAATTTTTCTTTTTAAAACTTGGCACAACTCGGCCGCACGCTCAGTAGCTGCCAAGCTTCCTACCGAACTCAATTTTAATTTAATTTTTTTTATAACATTTCTAAATTCATTCCTATTAATTAACCATAAAAATATCTTTTTATTTCGAAGTAAAACTTAACTCATAATTACTTGAAGTTGACGGGCCAGATCCAAAGCTGGGAATGGTCTAATAATCTGATTTCTTATGCATAAGAAATTATTTTATTATTAAATTAGTTCACTTAGTGTTTCTTACTTATTTATAATGTATCCTTAACTTTTAATAACGGTACAAAAAATTTCTATTACTTTAGTTAGTATCTGGGTCTACCTTTAAGCTAGAATTTATCCTGTTGGTCTGTGGTCTATTTCTTACTTTATTTTATTAATTCACTCTTACTTAGCATTTTAATTCTTCTTATCCTTAATTATAGTTCTCAAGTAAATTTATATTTTGGTATTAGGTTTAGTGGTTCCCACATAGACCTAATCACAGTTTATATATACAAGCATTGTAGGCACCATAACTTATTCCAAGTGACTTCACACAGGTCATATGGAATTTCAAACACATCTTTGTATATAGATTTCCTCAGTTAAAACATCTCTATGTATATGGCCCAAGGTCTGGATACAAGTAGTATTCATACTTACATATATCCATATACAATTACAAGCACAAGGAAGACATCACTTCCAGACAACTACAATTCCTACCATAATTAGAACGAAAATAAACTCCTAACAATTCATAGAAGAGGATTTTAAATTAATAAGTTTGTTTCTATGTTCCCGTCCTAGGTCTCACTATACCCTTCTAAGGACTTCAGCTTTATTACCTATCACAACCATACAAGTTGTAGAGACCTAGATGCGGAAATTAAAAATAATGATTAACCTAGATTAATTGAATGAATTAACTAATGGAAATAATTAAAAGGAGGCTTATAGGAATTAATTGGTAATTTTCTGTAATTAATAGTGTGGTTTCCTAAGTTAATTAGAACCTTGGGTTAATTAGTAATCAAACCTTGACGTTGGGGTTAAGGTGTAATTAGAATAATATTTGGAGGTGGTATCTGTAATTTATTAGAATGTTTTCAAATTAGAAATGTAGTGGATCGTGGGGGTGTGCGTGGGTTGGCAAGGATGAGGAATGGAAGGGAAGTTCCCATTCCCATTAGCCCACCTTCCTTAATCTTAGAATGCCGAGTAAAAGATCCTTGTAAGACTATAAGAAGAAAAAATTAGAAACGTTAGATCATAAGCTAACCTAGCCGTCACATTGCTTGGAGAAGAAGAAGAGGAAGAAGAGAAGAGGAGACGAAGAAGAGAAGGAGAGAAACGAAGAGTGTTTGCAAATCGGATATCTAATGTAATGTAAGTTTCATTTTCTGTATAGTCCTCTTGGGATATCGTGGATGTTTTCCCATGATTGAATGCGTGAATGAATGATTCTTGAATATGACTTCCGAAAGCATGTTTGTATGTCTCAAGTTTGGTGATTAATATCTCGTATGTTGATCATTCTGTATAGTCTCTTATGGTGCTATGGTTAGTTTTAGATTCATATTGATATTATGATTCAATGAATGTTAATCTTGGTTGTTGTGCTAAAATGATGTTTGGCCTAAATCTAATTAGTGTAATTTTGTTGTTGTGAAGATTATTGAGCATTAGAGATGAAGTAGTTTGGATTTGGTATCAAATGGTGAGGTTTCAGGAACCCAGAAAATATGCAGGTTGTAGCTCGTTGGCTGGTACTGATACACCGGTAAGCCTACCGACAGGGAGTAAAATGCACAGAAGGGTCTCCACCGGTAGGCATCGATACACCGGTGAGCCTGTCGACAGGGACCCAAATTGTCCTAGTTTTGACCCACCGGTAGGCACAAGTACAGCAGTGAGCCTACCGATGGTATCCCTGAGTATATTTTGATGGGTTTTGGTTTGGGATTTGGGCCATATGACTTGGGGTTGTGACTCCATTTGTTTGGTGATCGTAACATGTATTGTTGATGTTGTTTTGGTTTAATCTGTCTTATAATCATGTGATCTATTATGCACTTATGTTTGTGGAAAGATACCTGTGATGGCATCTGGCGGATTATTCGTGTGTATGGGCGTACAGATAGCTTCCGAAGGATGTTATCACTGGAAATCCTAATAATTGGTGGAAATGATACATGTGATGGCTTCTGACGGATTATTCGTGTGTATGGGCACAAGGATAGCTTCCGAAGGATTTTATCACCGAAAATCCTAATGTTATGTGGAAAGCATAGCTCGTCCGGTCAACCGGGCAGCGACAGACAAAATTCTACATTGCTTATGGATAATCATCTTACGAAGGCCTCCCTGGGTTCGAATCCCTAAATGCAAGTGGGTAATCGTCTTATGAGGGCCACCCTGGGGTCATACCCCTAAATGCAAGAAATAGCTACGGAAATTGAGCCCGGTATGTTGAAAATCCTACAAAACCACGATGTAGTCATGGGAAGTGAGAATTAAATGTGATAGAGATGAACGTGGAATATCAAGTGATAGTGACTCGGTAAAACCGGCTGATCACTGGGAATTTCCTTCATTAGCATGCATTGGTTATGTATTGTATTGTTTGGCGTTAATTATTAATTGTTGTTCTTAATATTCTCGTAATGATGTGGATATGATGCTAGGAATTGTGTTATGATGTATGAGTATACCTCTCCATATTGTTACCATGATATTACTATGTTTGGTTTGGACTAACGTTATTCCATGAGGATAGATGACAGAATTGTTTCTTACTGGGCATTTCAAACTCACGCAACCTTCTATGCTGCAGGTTGAGGTGGAATGAGGGTGTGTAGGAGCTAGACGCTGCCGCATGGTTTACTTCAATGTTAGTAATTTCTGTTTTATGTGAACATGGGCATGTTGGATGTAATAGGATCGAGTTTGTTATTAGCTTCTTTTTTATGTTGGGGTTTCGGCTCTTCTGAAGCCATGGATTTGATTTCATGTTTATTATCGCTTCCGCACTATGATGGTTCAGTAAGAGCTTTTCATATTGCTTTTATAATTAGGTTTGATTTGGTGATCTGCGTTCCCTGGTTGGGAACCCGAAGGTCACACCTCGTGATCCATGTCACCCGCATAGGGATTCATGCTACGAGATCCGGGGCGTGACACAAGTAGTCTTACAATCCACATTAAGCAACACACACAACACTCAATTCAAAGCAAATTCACATAAGTCAATCAATTCCTACAGAATACTCAACACACAATTCATACATGTGAATCCTAATTTTCACTTCTATGTTCTCTTCACCCTAGGTAACTAAAACCTAAAGATCTGATACCAATCTATCACGCTCCGGATCTGAGATATATGATCTCTAGGATTCACTAGGGAATGACCTTCAGATCCACACAATGGATGCAGCCAAAACAACATATTAAACCAAATCCCATGGTTTCACATAGCATAATTAATTAATTCAGCGGAAGCATACTATAATTCAAAAGTTAATATAGTATCAATCAACTCAAGAGTAATTCAAACCTATCCAAAATGCTCACATCAAATTTAAAGTTTACATTGTACTTGCCTACAAGGGGTCAAGACAAAACCTATGAATCTAACGTTCTCTGTCAGCCACTCCAGCCTCCCATGGTTCTCTGTCTTATTCCTGCCTGCTAAGGTCTTCTTATTTCATTTCAGCTTGTTCCTCTAGGGTTCAACCTGTTTCATTGTAAGGGTGAGCTTGGAGGCTCGGTAGGAAAATTCCAAAGAACGACATTAGATACTTTAATAGACATATAATAAAACAAGTTCATTCATGCAATTTTTCACAAAACACATAGGTAATTCACTATCAAGGTCCTTATCATGCATATAGACAATTCTACATAAACATATCATACTACAATCTTTAAGCATACACTACACAATTCAACACAATACAAGTCCTTTCAGCATACACTACACAATTCAACACAATACAAGTCCTTTCACGACTTTCTCATGTATCACATAACTTTCATTTACAGTAATACTTACCTCATTCACAGTTATACCAAACACTCGTAATCCCATCATGATACAATTTGGAATTTTTTAGGCTACCAACTTCCATGGCACCTTCAACACAATGACAATTCCCTTATCACTAGTTACACCATACATACTACACAATTAGCCACAAGCATAGTTTACTTTACATCTCAAATAATAACTACTCATTAAGCTACTTCTACTCATAATTACCTATGTTCATATTCAATCACCAACTCACAGAGGACACTCAAGTTCAGACGACAGTCACACATAATTCAATGCAAATCATGCAAAGGAACACAATGATCATGCGGATGCTAACCAATCAAACGCAAACATAATTCATGCAATGAGGTATGATGCAATGCTTATGAAGAATGAAATGATGCAAGTATGTAAGGGTGTTAGGCCAAGCCCAACCATGAATTCCATTCACATATTTGCTGAGAACACTGTCCAGAATCTGCCAATACAACCAAAGCCCAACCATGAATTCCATCCACATATGCTGAGAACACTGTCCAGAATCTGCCAATACGACCAAGTCACTGTCAATATTCATTTCTTTTAGGGGACACAACCCAAGGAAGAAAATGCCACCCTCTTTCCTTTCAAGGGATAATACCCAAGGTAGGAAATCCATCATCTTTCCTATCAGGGGATGGTACCCAAGGTAGGAAATTCACTCTCTTTCCTTTCAGGAGATGGTACCGTAGGTAGGAAATCTACCTCTTTCCTTTCAGGGCATACACTAGGTAGAAAATCTACCCTCACACAACAATCAGTACATACATCTTGTGTTACACACAACACAAGGATCACCAGTGATTTCCTCTATCCTCACTCTCAAATACTTTTTCAAATCAGAAGGCATACACACGACCCATGTACCATACACTCAGCAACTTACCAAACTAGGATCATTGTTCACCCTAACTTCATACAACATAGTTCATGTCATAATACATTCCTTTAGAATCACATTCAAGTATAATATCACACCACACATAGTCAGTTCATATTGAAAGCTAGGCAATTTACATACTTTGTTGCACAAAACCTTACAAAGGTACTTCGCACACAAACCAAGACTACATGCAACCCCAAAACACTCTCAGGGAGCTTCCCATGAAGTTTCAAGTCATTTGGAGCTCGAAAGATCCTTGGTAGCTGTCGAGCTACCTACCGAGGGACCTCGGCAGCAAGACCTGAGAGTTTGCACTACTCGGCAGTAGACCTCGGTAGCTGCCTATCTACCTGCCGAGAAGGAAAATCAGCCTAGAAAAATTGGTTTTCTTCCTAGGGCTTCGTGCCCAAACTTCCTTACACATAATTTTAGGTTTTCAAACATCAAAAATCATGATTTACACTATCGTAAACTAAATCAACATGTCATTAAAAAGACACAACTTCAATTCAAGGATTACATGATCAAATCACTAAATTCTCATGAATCATAGTTCATAAACTAAGATTTCTTCCCAATTTTCATAATTCACAATTATAGATATAATCATCATGCAACATGTAAAATTCATAGATAATATGCGTATTTCAACCACATGCAACATCATAAACCTATATGCATTATTCTATAGAATTATCATATTCTACAAACATGCCTACAGTAGAAACTAAGGAAATCCCTACCTGTTGATCCTGTTGAATTGGATCCGGAGCATCATATTCATCCCTATCCTCTTCTATTTTTTCTTGTCTCTTCATATCTTGTTTGATCAACCTCCTTATCTCTTTCCTTTCTTCATGATCAACCTTGTACTTTCCTCCTATACTTGCTTTCTTTCCTTTAGCCTTCTCTTTGGCCATCTTCTTTCTACAGTTTTGCTTTCTTCTTTTGTTTTCCCTCTCCTTCTTTTCTTTCTTCCCTCTCAATCTCCTCATCTCTCTCTCTCCCTTAACCATAAGGATTTCTTCCCCCCCCCCTTTTTCTAGAGAATCCTAATCCTTCAAGTCATCTAAGTTGAATTCAACTTAATTGGTTAACTTCCTATTCAGTTATTACCCTTTTAAATTCTTATCCCCTCATTCTAGAATCTCTACCTGGACCAAACGACCAGCCCATAACTTAGGCCCCAAATCCGAATTAGATTAACATATATTTTCATCCTTATATTTTAATAATTTACACATTAGTCCTTAATTTAACTATTTAATTACACTTTCAGGTTCTGGGTCACTACACTCTGACACTCACAATAGAGGTTGGAAACCCATGCAACTTAAAAATTTGATCAAAGAATAGTTAAGCAACATCAATGGCTGTGTAAGGATGTGATAGGGATATAAAATGTGCATATTTAATTAATCTATCCACCACCACAAAAATTACATCTTTACCGTAGGAAGTCGACAAACCTTCAATGAAGACCAATAAAATGTCAGACTAGACCCTATTTGGGATGGGTAGTGGCTGTAATAGACCGGGTTGAGCTACATTCTCTGTCTTATTGCTTTGGCACACATCACATTTAGTTATATATTGGTGAATATCACCCTTCATGTCTTTCCTATAAAATGCTCGGGTCACTCGTTTCAATGTTCGGTGCACACCTAAATGCCATCCGATTGGGCTGTCATGAAAATCATGTAAAATGTGTCTTCTTAGCTTAGCTGAGTTTCCCATCACCAGTCGTCCTTTGTAGCATAACCATTCATCCTTCCATATGTAGCCCGGATTTGAATCCGGATCAACCTGTAAAATTGAGATTAATTGTTGAATTGATGGGTCATTCTCCCAACTCCTCTTTACCTTGGTAACCCAATCGGTTAACACAATCGTAATTACCATTAAACCGCCCTTTTCTTCAGGTATGCGTGAAAGAGCATCAGCAGTCTTGTTATCTTTGCCACTTCGATATATGATTACATAATCGTAGCCCAACAATTTTGCTTCCCATTTTTGTTGACTGGGTGTAACAATTCTCTGTTCTAAAAAGTATTTCAGACTGAGATGATCAGTTCTGACCTTGAAATGCCTTCATAGCAAGTATGGACACCATTTTTTGACAGCATATATAATGGCAAGCATCTCCTTCTCGTAGGTTGATAGGCCAAGAGTTTTAGCCAAAAGTGCCTTACTTACAAAGGCAAAGCACCCCACCAATTCCCACACCAGAAGCATCACACTCCAAAAATAAAATCCTCCTTGAAGTTGGGTAATGCAAGTACGGCTGTAGATGTCATTGCTTCCTTTAGCCATTCAAAAGCATGTTTGGACTCCTTGATCCAATGGAATAGCCTCTTCTTGAGCATGGCTATAAGTGGACGACATATTTTTCCCATAATCGCATACAAATATTCGATGGTAGCCCGTGAGGCCCAAATAACCCCGTAGGCCCTTCAAGGTTTTGGGTAAAGGCCAGTTAACCATGCTAGTAATCGTTTTAGGATCAGCTGCAACTCCTTTTTTTGAAGTTATATGGCCGAGGTACTCCAACTCTTCTTGGCAAAAATTGCACGTAGATCTTTTAACCTATAGTTGATGGTCACACAAAATTTGAAATGCTAGCTTTAAGTGATGCATGTGTTGCTCTAAATTCTTGCTGTAAATCAAGATATCGTCAAAAAGCATCACTATAAATTTTCTCAAGTATGGATGGAATACTTGGTTCATCAGACTTTGTAAAGTTGAGGGAGCATTGGTCAACCCAAAGGGCATGACCAAGAACTCATAATGACCTTCATGAGTTCTAAATGAAGTTTGATGAATGTCTGGCAGATGCATCTTGATCTGATGATAGCCTGATCACAAATCAAGCTTAGAAAAAACTTGAGCTCCGTGAAGTTCATCCAACAGCTCATTGATTACTGGTATTGGAAACTTTTCCTTTACCATTTCCTTATTAAGAGCACGATAATCTATACACATGTGCCACGTGTTATCCATTTTCTTTACCAGCAGTACTGGAGAAGAAAAAGGCCTGAACCATTTTTTCAATCTCATCCTTCTTCACAACTGGATATCTGTAAGGTCGCACATTCACAAGTTGTGTACCTGACTTCAATGGGATCTAGGGGTGGCAACCCTTTTGGTTCTACAAAGATGTCAGAAAAATCTGATAGTAATTGCATCACTTTAGGATCTGTGCATACGTCTTGTTCTTTTATGTGAATGGCGCATAGTTGAGCAACAACTCCCTGCACAGGTTTTTGCAGTAGTTTCTTCATTTTATCCCCTTTGGCCCCTCGTAGTACGTGTCGCCTTCCGTTGATTGTAAACTCCATTGGTAGGTGTGAAAAATCCCAAACTATTGAACCCAATGTTGATAACCATTGAATACCCAACACCATATCATACCCACCCAAAGGTAGGATTCACATGTCGGTCTAGAAGGTGATGCCATGCATTACCCATTGGAAGTTGAGGCATTGGGCTGAGCTGATTAGTTTGGATCCATCTGCTACTGAAACTGGTAATGACCTTGTAGGCTGTACCTCACATCCTGTTCTTTTGGCCACTTTTGGATCAAGGAAATTGTGTGTGATTCCCGTGTCAATAAGAATAGCTACAAGTCTCTTCTTAATGTAACCCGTGACTCTCATGGTTCTAAAGAACACAGACTGAATCTCAATTTCTTCCTTGAGATCCGCTTCTTCTAGCTGGTCAGTGTCCTCATCATTTCCAATGATCATAAATAATTGCTTCTTTTGGCATCTATGGCCAGGTTTGTAGGGCTCATCACAGCTGTAGCACAAACCTTTTTCTTTCGATGGGAGTGGAAGGGGTACAGATGAGTATGGTTTTCCCATACCTCCAGTTGCTAGTGAGGGACTCGTGGATGTCCTTGATTTGTGTGCCAAAGAATCTATGGTCTCTTCTTGCAGATGAGTTAGTCCAATAGCTTGTGTCATTAATTTTGGGTGCTCGTACTTTATCCTT
The DNA here is from genome assembly GCA_031762675.1 of Pachysandra terminalis. Classification (NCBI taxonomy): domain Eukaryota; kingdom Viridiplantae; phylum Streptophyta; class Magnoliopsida; order Buxales; family Buxaceae; genus Pachysandra; species Pachysandra terminalis. Next base: position 26,882 of record JAUPMG010305536.1, read on the forward strand.
TAAGCCACTCACAAAGCAGCTGACAAAAAAGGATTATTTTGCTAGTTTTTTAAATTTGTCTTGATACATTTTGACAGTCCCAGTTTGACGGAGTTTAGTCAACTCGCTTGTTGCATCTTCATATGCCGCTGGTCCAAATCTAATACATATAGCATGTGCAAATTCATTCCACAATGGTTCTCCATTGGTCTTTACAAACCATTGGTACTATTGAATAGCCTTATCCTCCATTGTTACATGCCTAACCATTGCTCCTAAAGCCCCTAGACTTATGGAAACTTATTTGGTTAAATACTTAACCATTAGGATCATAACATTCCACCACGCCGATTCATAACATTCTTCTCCATTTCTACTCTTTCTTCTTCTTCTTTTTCTATTCTATTTTTCTTCATTTCACTTGCAACTTCCACTCCACCATCGCAACCCCTTCACCTCTCCCTCTATTGGGCTCCACCTCTTCTAATCCAAACCCAAACCCCCATCACAACCCCTCACCTGTAACTCTCTTCTGCTTCCACTGTCTGCAACTCCACGAATCTATTTCCCTATTCCACCACACCACCTGCGAAACTAGCAAACCCTTCATCAAGCCTTCCTCCTCCATTGCTTTCCATTCTTCTTCCTCTTTTTGTTTCTCTATTGCTACAACAGTAGTAATAAAACCCCAATCGGCCCACATCTGAATGCTCATTTGTGTTCTATTGGTTCTCAAACTAAGTCTAATTGGAGGCTCAAGACAAGGAATCAAAACACAACAAAGGTTGCTACAGGTATTAACTGAACATCTAATTCACTTGTGATTTGTTCTGAAGTTTGTAAATATGAGTTGAAACATCTTATAATTTTTGATAATTTTCATTATACTGTTATGTTAATTTGACCTAAACTCTTTAACATGATATCTCAATGTATCCTGAACTGTTTTGGATTCAATCAGTTCATCTTGCAGATTTCCTTATCATGGATCCTAATAGGCTCTTTGGTGGATGTTTTAAAATATCTCTGTATATGGTTATTTTTACTCATGTTAATTTCGGAATATGAAAGGAGACAGGTTGGTTTAGTTGCTAGTTTTCATTATTTGGTTATTTCTTGTTTGGGTTTATATTAGGATATGTTGGATTTATTTTTTTTAACTTTTTTTTATGGGTCTTTAATGTTTAGGAACTTTAGGATAGCTATTAGGAACTTATTTTGCATTTTCAGTGTTTTAGGTTATTTTTAGGATCTTAATCTATTTAAATGTATTTTATTTCTTTTTTTTTAGGATTTTTCTAATGCATTTAGGGTTTTAGGAATTTTGAACAATTTTTGGAGTTATTTTAGTGATTTTATTATTTTAATAAAACTTTATATGATTTTCTAGAATTTTAATTAATTTAGTTTCCTTTTAGATTTTAAATAATTGGCCAAATAACCTTGAACCGGGTAACCAGTTAAATTGGGGGAGAGTGGATGCCTAACACCTTCCCACTCTCCCAAATAAACCCCTTACCTTAATTTCTGGTTAGACCATCCCAAATTTTAATTTTGGTCTAATTTCATAATTAATTGCCTAATCATGAGTCACCATTCACAACCGAACTCGATGAATGGTGGCGACTCCAAATAACCTGATCAACCTAGGGTCCACTCGACCTGGGGGAGATCACATTTCCAATAGAATAATACTACATTTTTCAAAAAAAAAAAGAATAATAATATTATTAGTTAAATACTACTAAATATTAGTAGATAAGGCATCTCTTATTTACTTATCTATTAGTATCCTATTGTTAGGATAATGGTAATCTACTAATCTATTAGTATCCTATTAAGTACCCCTGCAATTAGTTATCCTAACACTATCCCACTTCACTCATAGATAATATATAACTAACTAATAGATAAGTTTTAGGATAATTTTAACTTTTAAGGTATACATTTAAATCTAACATTATCCTAATATAGGATTCCAATTCTCATAAGTATTCATGACTATGTTGTTTATATACTAAGATATTTAATTGGATTATTAATATATTATAGTCTTTTATAGGTTTTTTTTTTCTTTTATAGTTAACAAAATCTCTTTGACTTAAACTCACTAACTTATAGATATGCTTTAGGATAATAAATAAATATATTCTCATAAGATTTTATAAGATGATATATAAATACATCTTATGAAATGTATTATGTACAAATTTAAATCAACTTATATACTTATATAAAATAAATAAATTTAAATCTAATATTTTCCTAATCTAAGTTGATAAATTGTTATAATCTTCTGCAAGAAGAGTCTTCGACCAATTTATTAAGGGTTCCTATCTTCATGATCTTTTGTGGTATGTTTACCACTTATTAGATTATAGGATTAGAGATCTTTATTTGGATTCTTGAGCTTTAAGAACCTATAAGTTCCCAGAAAACAAATAAAAACATAAAAACATAAACCCAAAAAAATCAATCCCTGGACTATAATCCTTTTCTCTAGCTTCTTAGGTTTAATTCCTTTTTTTTTCTTTTATTTATTTGAATTGTTTTAAGAAAATTACACTTACCTCCCTTAATATATCTGATAATTATAGTCAGACCCCCTAAAATTTATAAAACTATACTGACCACTCTTAATATGTTTGATAATTATAGTCAGACCCCCTCACATTTGTCAAACATATTGATACAAACTTTGTTAACGGAAGCTACATTTTTACTATAATACCCCCATTAAAATGAGATATATTTTAATGAAAGAAGTGTTCTTAAGGGAGTGTTTGGCATTGCTTCTTGGAAGGAGAAGCGATTCCTTTAAAATTGATTCTTATGAAGCGCTTCATAAGAAATGATTAAGAGGAATTAAAGATGTTTGGTAAACACCTATTGAAAATCGCATCCAAGTTAGATTTATGAGAAGTTTTTGTAGAGTAGGAAATCTATATTTAGTAAGAGTTTTGTTCGGGAAGATAACATGGGTAAAATAGGCATTTTAAAAGTTTTAAAGGGGTATATAAGACCATAAGACATATTTCGTTAAAACCTCAAACTGACTCCCACAAACGTGATTTCAGAAGCAAGCAATAGTAGTTTCAAAAAAATCAATGTTTGGATGAAGCGATTCTTGTAGAATCACTTTTCACTTGGGTTTATCAAACACTTATTTATTTATTTGAAGAACTTTTGGACTCAGGAATCACCTCTAGGGATGAAGAGGCAATGCCAAACACGCCTTTATATTCATTTTTACTACCGATTTTACCTTTTAGATCTAATCAAATTTTCAAATTGAGCCTTTATGTGATTTTGAGTTTCTTCAACCTCATTTTAAAGTTATCCTTTTTCCCCTTTTCTTCCTCTATCAATTTCTCAATCAAATCCTTTTCTTCATCATTTTGTTTTTCTCCAAATGTTTCTTTCCAATCCCATCTTCACTTCAAGGCTCAACTGAATTGATTTCATATAAGAAACCACATCTGTCTTCATCCAATCCACGACAAATCCATAGGTTTCTTTGTAGAAAGCATCACCAAGGCTACGTTCGGATACTGAGAAAGTGTGAGAAAAGAAAAAGAAAGTGCACTTTTCTCTTTCCAATGGGCATTTAGATACCAAGAAGATGAAAAAGTAGTGGGGCCCACTGCTTTCTTGAGAAAGATAATGATCAAAAAAGACACTTTTTTTTTTTTTTGCAAAATTTGTTGGATTTTGCGTCGCGAGAATCCTTTTTTGGTCTTCTTCCAACATTGCGCTTTCCAAATATCCATATTTACAAGGAT
>JAUPMG010305547.1:0-16559 GCA_031762675.1 Pachysandra terminalis
TGAGGTCAAACCTAATTATTTAAGTTAATTAGGTTTCTAATCTTAATTAGTCTAGGGTCTGAGATCGGGTCATTACACAATCAGCGGTCCAATTATGGATCCCGAAGGTCTCGCCACTAGATCCGTGCTATTCCTTATTGAGAATCGTGTCACGGGATCCAAGGTGTGACAGAAGTTATAGAAACTTCCTCTTCCTTCTCTCCCACTTTCTAAACGAGCACACCCACGATCCCACACAACTTCATATGTTTCAAAACTTGAATTAATTTATAAAATTATAGATAGTTTCCCCCATACATTATTCTAATTATACTTTAACCCCAACACAATAATTTTGTTTTATAACTATTCCAAGCCTCTAATTAACCTAGGAAACCACACTATTAATTACATAAAATTATCAATTAATCCCTATAAACTTCCTTTTAATTATTTTCCTTAATTAATTCATTTAAATAAATCTCAATTTAATTATGATCTTTAATTTTCAGATCCAGATCTCTATAGTGTACTGGGAATAAGTTTGCAGCAACTGTTAAAAAGTAGTGCTTTAGAGAAATTGTTTATCACTTTTAGAGGGAGAGGAATGTTAGGTGTTTCAGAAATGACTACAAAGATGAGTGCCTTTTTTGTGGACAAGATCTTGGGTGATGTCTCTGAAAAGGCCTCCTCTTTGCAAGGACAGATCCTGGATTGTGTGGTTAACAGACACCTATGTTATGCTTGACATATCAGAGCTTCTTTATGCTATGAGAAGGTGCTTACTATAAGATGGGTGGCTCCTCCAATGAGATGGAACATATTGAATTATGATGGTGCCATGACCTGCCTAAGGGGTGGATCTAGTGGGGTGATCAGCCATAGTGATGGTGAGTGCTCAAGGGCATTTGATATTGCTAGATTGCCCAGGTATGTCCTCTTCCATGAGCTGGAAGGTGTCTATTTAGGCTTGGACTTGACTAAGGAGATTGGCCTGAGAAATATCATGATCTCTACTGATTCTGCTTGTGTTAAGAAACTTCTGACTTCGGATGGTGAGGTCCCTTGGAGACTTAGCTGCTAGTGTCTTTTCACACTATTGTGTTATTTGTTCCCCTAATGTCTTTTCACACTAGCCAGTACTAAGTGCACATGTATGTTTGGCTTATTGTTTCTTTATCCTTTTAAGATTTCATAAATACTTACCTTCCAAACAACAATAGTAGCATCAGGTTAGCATGGCCAAGAGAGTTGACCATGGTAACCAAAAAACGCATAAGTGTCACGCCCCAGATCCCATGACTCACATCCCTAAGTGGGAAGGCACGGATCACAACGTGCAACCTTTGGGATCCATTTCTATATCACGGATTTTCATATCGAACAAAGCATAATTCATAATAAGTCAGAGTAACAAAAGCAGAAGTAATTACTAACTATTACATCAGAGTACTCAACGTAATAACTTCAAAGGCTTCAGAAGAGCCTTACGTCCAAATAAGATAAACATAATGTTTGAATCAAAATGAAATCTAAAGTCCATTCGTAATATGTATCACACATCCATGTCTCCTCGTCTATAGGTACTATATCAACCTGCAGTCATGAAACACTGCATGAGTATGGAATACTTAGCAAGAATGATCCAGTTAACATACAATGATAATATGATTATAAAATCGACGGATAAACCAGTAATACGATAAACAATATAAACTATGATATGATGAATATGAATGGGAATACAATGCTCTAAGATGCTCATCCAATGAACACAGTATGATATGCAAGTAATGCATCTATGATCAGATGTCGTGCTAAGTATCCTCAGGTATCCAGTTCGTAACATGTGTTCCAGGAACAGCCGATAAGCCCCCTCGCTGATCTGGGTGCTAACCCATGGTTCAATGACCACCATCTCTACTCTTTTATAGGACTTACAACCTATGGGAATAGGCAACCTAAACATATTTTCTTCCAAGGAACACCTAACCTTTCAACAATTATATCATGAATGCCTATCCTAGGGAATACAAATGATGCAATCCCGTGAAAGCTACTTACGCGCCCATACACGCAAGTAATCCAATGGAAGGCCTCATAAGCATTCCCATGATGTTTTGGATATACAAATGATATGTTCCGTGAAAGCTACTTATGCACCCATACACGCAAGTAATCCAATGGAACACATCATAAGTATTCCCATTAACAAATTTAGTCATTATATAATAATTTTGGCCATCCCTCCACCTCTCAGGTGGGTAATCCATCCACATCCATATGTGGGTAATCCATCTACATTAGTGGGAAATCCATCCACTACGATAAGTGGGAAATCGCATCCACTAAATATAAGTGGGAAATCCATCCACTACGAATAGTGGGTAATCACAACTCTTACTAACATTGAAGAATGGTTACAATTTGGTTCACATATTTGTCATATAGATTATAGGGTTAATTCTGTCAAAAGTTTGTGTTCTGTGCTACTGCGCTCGATCCCACAGGAACTGCGCTCGATCACATTGCACTCGAGTACAATCTTATGTGCTCGATCGCATTGCCCAGAAACAGTGTTTTCAGCTTCGACCTACAGTCACTATTTTGGCCATATCTTTTTAAATACACATTGGAATCACCTCAAACTTGTTTTGGTGTCTTCCTAACGAATATGAGAATCTAAATAAAATATAAAATAACTTATAAAAATTATTTACATGTGTTCTATAATCGATAGTTCATATTGGCATATGTTCTGTAATTTTCCAGAATGCAAGAAAGGTGTTTCATGCATCCAATTCCCATACGAAATCGCTTAAAAACATTCTAACATTCAAAAAACGCTAACATTCAAAACACAACCATATATGATCATAATCATCAAAATATTCATTTATTTCATAACATCAAATTAATTCTTGAAAATCAAACATAAACAGTCCAGTTTCTAATATCACTATGTAATCCATTGTCTGGAAATTCTACTATTCACAAATCATGGAAATCAAAATATAAATTTGATAAATCATGTTCATGGACCAAATCAACAGTAAACTAATAAAATTTAACCACATAAATCATTGTAGAAGACTGGATAAGCTACTTGGTAATTTCTCAAATTTTCTGGTTTTTGGCTTCAAGCTTCAACTTGGAAATCTTCAAATCAGTCTTCCTTCTTCCTTCTCTGTAGAAACCACTCAAAGAACTTAGTTTTTCTCCCCTAACCATTCCATTTGTGTTCTTAAGACAAAGGTTCTTGTCTCTTCCTTTTCCCAAGTCAAGTGTTAATAGGGTAGCTTAGTTTTAGCTTAGGTGGTTAATAGGGTAGTTTAGTTTACTTTTTTTAGTCTAATCTAGTACACTTACCAAAGCAATTCTTGTTGTCCACGTTTTGGCTAATGGAATGAAGTTTTTAAATTTCAGTTATTACCCCTTTGTAAAGGTAATAACACATTAGACCCTTAGCCAACATAAGGTAATTATAAATATACCCCTATACTTGTATTAATTCAACTATATACTAGAAAATTAAATAATGATTCTTTTAAGGGTCCATGTCATTATATGTAATTTCGTTCTCGTAAGGAACTTTTGATTGATAGTAAAGAAGATTTTCTAGCCGTCTATCAATGAACATTAACTTGTGAAAATGAATGTAATCAATCATATAACTAATGTATGTCGTAATGATGAAAAATATGGTTAAAGGAACAATTTATTCTTCATTAGGACTCTTTTCGTGATACAATTTAATCCACTTAGTGTTGATAACTTAACTTATAGGCATTCCATCTAGTTTATCCAAAAGATATTATCCACTGGCGACAGCCTCTCGTATGATATAAGGCCCTTCTCATTTGGGGGTAAACTTGGGAGCAAATAGATTGGCGTGAACATGAATGGTCGCTCTCAACACTTTGTCTCCTATCTTGAAGTCGCGGTTGCAAACCATTTTGTTATATGCTTGTGAAATATGAGCTCAGTACAATTTGCTTTTTATTTCGAAGTTCTTCTTCTTTTCTCAAACAAATTGATTTCTCTGATTCTTCTGCTGATTTCCTTGACTTCATTTTCTTCTTGGGCTACTGCTAACGCCATGCGAGCAGAAGGTACTTTAATTTCTACCAGAAAAACAGCATCACTACCGTATACCAAGTCGAACGGGGACTCTTGGGTCGAGGTTCTCTTCGTGATACGATAAGCCCATAATGCCATTGTGAGTTTTACATGTCACTTGCCTCCTTGGTCTTGTACCATTCGACTAAGGATTCTTACCAGAGTTTTGTTAGTAGCTTTAGCTTGCCCGTTTCCTTTTGGATAATACAGAGTTGATCTGATGTCCTTTATGCCATATCGTTTTGTCAATAATCGAACATCCTTACTAATGAAGGGAGTTCCATTATCTGATATTATTCTTTGAGGGATGCCAAATTGAAAATGATGTTATCCCGGATGAAGTTACTGATGGCGGCACCAGTAGCACGCCTCGTGGGGATAGGTTCTACCCGTTTAGTATAATACTCCGTAGCAGTGAGTATCCAAATGTGTCCTCCTGAATTGGGACTGATAGGTCCAATCATATCCAATCCTCACAAATGGAAAGCCAAGGCGACAAGATGTGCTGCAACTTGACATGAGGAGCATGATCTTTTGACCAAATATTTGACATTGATAACATTGTCTTATGTATTCGTGTACGTATTTCTACATAGAAGGCCAATAATGTCTGGTGTGAAGTAATTGATCCATTAAGCGATGATATCCTTGGTGGGCACCGCAATCTCCTAAATGCATTTCTTGCATCACATCTTCTACTTCTTTCTTTGCTAAACATCTAAGAGGTTGACTAGTCCAACTCAATGATACAAGACTTCTTTTTCTATGAAAAATCTTCTAGCTCATATTTTGAGCTTTGTTGCTTCTGTAGCATCATCTGGGAGTTTTCCTACAGACAAATAGTCGATGTATGGTTGTCTCCAATCTTCATTAGCATTGGTGATAGCCATACAACTCTCTCGATTATATTTGCCATTACATCGTGGGAAACTCTTCTGTAATTCGTTAGCTTCATTCATCATAGTTGCCAACAATAGCTAGCTCACTGAAGTCTCATGTATAGAGGTTCGACGTCCTTATGAGATCATTGTCGATTATGCATAACGTGGAGTTTTTGTGTAGCTTCTTCAGTTCCAAGACATCGACTAAGTACTCCTGTGGCCGCTATATGATAGAGCTCGCCTTTTAGATTCACAAAATTTCTCAGTTCTTTCATAGGGGTAATCGATATTTGAGGCTTTGTAAATCGTTGAGGACTTAAGTTCTCCAATCTGCATCTTCATCACCATAAATTTTCTCACTGATGGTAACTGGCTCTGTCATTTTAATAACTTGCACATGACTAGAAATTTCAACAAATTTTAGTCGGGTACCTAGGGTAGCCAGTGCATTAGCATGACTATTAGTTGTTCGCGGAAGATGCACGAATTTGGCGATATCGAAGTATTGTAGAAGTCTTCGTGCTACCGTATGATATTGCACCATTATCGGGTCCTTAACTACAAATTCTCCTTTCATATGTTTGATGACGAGATTGGTATCTCCTTTTACCTATAAATTCTTTACTCCCATTTGCTTGGCGAGTAACAGTCCCAACACTAAAGCTTCATATTCAGCTGAGTTATTGGAACATGGGAACTGTAACTTGTAGGCTGCCGATGTAACTTCGGCTTTAGGAGAAAGTACTACGACGCCTACACCTCCTTCTCCTTCAACAGTAGATCCATCAAACAGAACGGTCCATGACTAGAAATCAGTAATGGCGACTTCCTCAAAAATATCTTCTAATTCATTTTCAGCGGTAATGGTATCACCTGAAAAAGTAGCCATCAAGCCGGCCATAGCTTGCTTTCTTATTCTTGTGAGGGTGCTGCACAACAGATCATATTTTGACAAGAGTAATAGCCATTTGGCGATCCTTCTTGAGATAACCTGTGAAGATAAAAAATCGAATGGGATTCGATTTAGTCATTAATTCGACTTCATGAGCTAACAGATAATGACTTAACTTTTGAGTGGCATGAACGAGTGCCAAACAATTCTTTTCATCCTTTGTATACCTGAGCTCAGGACCTCTCAACGTTTGACTGGTATAATATATGGGTTTCTCTATGCCCATACCATCTTCTTGTGCTAGGAAGCTTAGGTAGGAAACTTTTCCTAGGAAGCTTTTTAGTTCTTTCTGAATCTTAGGAGGAACCAATTGGCGTATAGCCTCCACTCTAGGCTGATTGATATCAATTCCTCGACTGTGAACCATGAATCCTAAGAATTTCACAGATGATATCCCAAAGGCACATTTCATAGGGTTCATTTTCAATTTGTATCGCCTACATCTTTCGAACACTTTTTTGAGCGTGTTTACATAATGGCTTCGCTCTTTTTGAACCATGAATCCTAAGAACTTTCCGGATGATACCCCAAAGGTGCATTTCATATGGTTCATTTTCAATTTGTATCGCCTTCATCTTTTGAACACTTTTTTTAGCGTGTTTACATAATGGCTTCACTCTTTTGTCTTTACCACCGGATCATCAACAGTCTTCCACTTCTTTATGCATCATGTCGTGGAATATAGGAGTCATCGCTCGTTGGTAAGTGACGCCGGCGTTCTTTAGGCCGAAGGGCATAATTGCGTAATGAAAGTTGCCCATAGGTTTCCGAAATGCTGTCTTCTCAACATCCTTAGTCACCATCTTGATTTGATTGTAGCCGCTATATCCATCCACGAAGGAGAACATCCCACTAGCTGCAGTAAAATCAATCAAAACATCCATGTTTAGGTAAAGGAACATCGTTTTTAGGACAAACCTTATTCAGATCTCTGAAGTCCATGTAACAACGTATTTGTCCATTCTTCTTCTTAACCGGCACGATGTTGGCTAGCCAAGTCGAATGCTGGATAGGCTTTATGAATCCTGCAGCTAATAGTTTTTGTACTTCCTCTTTGATCTTTAGTTCTATCTCTGGATTGAATATTCTTAGCGCTTATTTGATCGGTTTGACATCAAGATCCACGTTTAGCTTATGGACCACCAAATTCAGATCTGAGTATTCCCATGCAAAAACATCCATGTACTTGCGCAATAGTGCTAGTAATTTAGCCCTTTCTTTTGCACTCAATCCTTTGCTAATGAGGATGTTTCTCGCAATTTCTCATTTGTTGGCGAGGTTAACTTCCTCCATTATTTCCGTCATTGCTTTTGATCCATTTTGCAAGACTTCAGAAGCTGTGGCCACTTCTGTCCAAGCTTCTTCTATTGTGAGGCATGATGGCATGATATGATATCACGCCCCAAACTCGAGATATAGGATCTCGAGGACTCCAAGGGAATAACCTTCAGATCCACTACGTGGAAACGAATATCCAGCCACATCCTGGTTAAATCAGAGTCTCAACATATAATCATGAACAGGGGAAGTCTCACATATAAAACCGAACCATAGCTCAACTAAAATACGTCAAGCTATAACCCACAAAGTAAAATAAACATAATCTGTTACATTTTCTGCCCACTCGGGGTCAAACCAAATAAATAAAACCAACATAAAGTAAAATGTCAAGTATCATAGTATCTCAAACACAAGAACGTCTCCTCTCTAGTCAGTCAGGTCAGATGAACTGATTACCTGTAGAGTTAAGGATCACTCGAAGCCTAGTAGAGAAAGCCAACAAAATTACAGCAATTACTTTTATGCAAGCATAACAATACAATTACTTCATGCATTTTAATTACCACGCAATATCACAATCATATGTGTAGCATGCCTATCATCATACTAACTCTCACATAATAAGTACGTATATCACAGTTAACATAGCAAGTTCTTTTCACATTGGAACCCATGCAACAATCATATCATATTAAGTTAACTGTTCACATGGTCCCAACATGATAAATCTCAGGCAATCTTGGTTCTGAGAGGGCTACCACTTTGTTCTTGACCCATCGTCTCAATATGACCAGAGCTTCTTTGACGTTGCATGGCAACGGAGGATCAGGTCAGAACTTCCTCTTCTGACCTCCTACTTTTTCGACTTCTTCTTTGGGGCGTTTCTTCTTTTCCACCATCATTCCTTGAGAGGCGGATTTTCCTTTCTTACCGGCTTCACTTTTGAGATTCATGGTTCAACTGGTACGTTTCGTTGTTTGATATAGGCAAGTAAACATATCGATTCCCAAATTCTCCAGCACAAGACGGCAGTCCTTCGTCATTCCGTCGATGCACATTATTACAAGTTCTTCCGCAGTAGCATTCTCTTGACAATTGGTAGCGAGATCACGAAACCGTTTGTGTAAGAATGTTATCTTCGTTTCTTCCAAAATAAAAATAGATTCATTGGGTAAGTTGTCGTACCAGGTATATGTGTGGTCTATCAAGGATCTCGAGAATTCCCTCATCTTCAATTCATCATCTCTAGCAAATGCTCCCATATCGCCAGTGAATTTACTTACATGCTCCTTAGCGTTACCAACTCGCCCATTATACTGTGGCATCAGAGGCGAAACGACGTACCTTGCTGGATATGGTTTCTTTAATATAGACATAGGGTATGGAGGTCGGGTATCGATGTTGAACTCGACTGGTGTTGCAGAAGACTAGTAATTTCGTCTCTATCTATAAACCCGTTATTTCCTACCGATTCCGATTGAGGAGTATGCCTTGAAGTGTTGGCGTTTGTTACTGTAGGCGCCACAGGCACACTTTCGATAGCTGGTAAGCTGAAGGCATAGGGGAAACATTGTCTTGAGCAATTGCGACTTTGAGCAAGTCCATCATCTTTTCCTGTGCCTCATTTATTTTATTGACTTGTAGACGCATCATTTCGATCAGATCATCACGATCATCTACTTGTTCTTCTAGTTCTTCTTCATCATTTCTTTTGTGTTGACTATCGAGCAGATTCTCCTCATGCTTTTCGACATGAACTAACGGTTCTACGGCTTGTGCCGCACTCTTCACTTTGCTCATTTTTCTAGGTATCCCTTGTTTGTTGAATCAGAATGAAGGAGATGTTTCCCCAGCGACGTCACCAAAATTTTTAGGTTCGTTTTGTGAAAGAATGTCGTCAATCAAAAGTAACTGATTTGATGGAAGTCGCTAGTCGACCGTACCCCATCTTCAAGAGAAGAACAAAAGAACAAAATTGAAAGAAGGAAAACAGAAAATAGAATAGAACTAGAAAGGAATAGTGAGCAAGGATGTTTGGTGCTTCGTGAGCACACTGCAGAGTTGATTTCTCAGAAATTGGACCTTGCCCCCAAAATCTGACCTCTTTGTTTGGAAACAAAAGCTACTATTTATAGTAGTTTAGGAAGGGGTTGTCACGCTCCGGATCCCGATACCCGAATCCCTAGGTGGGTGGCACGGATCACAAGGTGAGACCTTCGGGTTCCCAACCATGGAACGCGGCTAGGAACAACAACTCACAATAAAAGTAACCTTTACTTCTATTAAATAATCAGAGTGCGGAAAACAACAAATATAGAAATCAAATACTTTGCTTCAGAAGAGCCTACAATCCAAATAAATGCTTAACTATGCTATTACATCAAGTCTAAACTATTAAACAAAAATTAAAACAATCCAAACAACATCTATTTCCAACTAGTAGTCCACCTTAACCTACCTTAACCTGCAACATAAAACGTTGCAGTGAGCTTGGAATGCCCATATATGATACAATTCCGATAACCATCATCATAGAACACGTTAGTCCAAACAACATACATCATCATTATCATACAATCACATGCTATCAAACTATCATGTCAGATCCTAGCATTATAATCATGTTCCATCATATCTACTAGATCATATTGATTAACAACCACAGCATCAACATAAACATATATTTGAATGTAAGCAAACAGCAATCCCTATATCCCTACAATTTCAACATGTCGAACTCTCCACAATACTAACCAATCCATATACACATACTCCATTATATCAACAAGTCAATAACAACAATAAGTCCATAACTGTAATATCAGCAACGTCAACAAGTCAATCACCGTCATTCCACCATGCCAACAAGTGAACAACTATCATACCAACAATATCAACAAGGCAGCAGTCACGAGTTCCACCATATCCACAAGACAACATCCATACCTTACCAATAAGTTAGTACCATCAATTCCACAATATCAATTGCATGCAGATGTATGATGAGTAATGAATGACGATTAAACAAAACACGATGAATGAAACAACATAATCATGAATGCAAGATGAATGTGAATGCAAACACCATATCAATCATTCCTCCACAATCATCTCCATCAATGCTCCACAACCATCATCTCCTCCAATGCTCCACGACATTCACAAGACAACACAAGTTATTCCAGTGATCAACCGGTCCACCCAAGTTTCCTTGCCATCCATTTTAATACAGCTGGACGACACTCTCTTATCAAGCAATATCAATTGCATGGTATTCACTTTGATACAGCTGAATACTGACTCTCTTAATCCCATGTTGTACAGCATGGTTCCGTAGGACTTCCAACCTACCCAGGCTCAATTCTTGTAGCTATTTATTGCTTTTCTGGGAATTAAACACCCAAGAACAGTCACCCTGACCATTTCTGGGAATTCTACCCAAGGATTGGTCACCCCTAACCTTTTCTGGGAACTCGCACCGAAGGATTAGTCATCCATAACAACAACCCATCTCTAACCATTTAGGGATTAACACCAAGGAGGTCTTGCGTAAAGACAAGTCCCCACAACAACAACAATTCCCATCGCCCGGTTGGCCGGACCAACCATCAAACACTTAGTAGGATTGTCGGTAAGAAGGTTCTTCGGAAGCTTTCTGGGGCCCATATCACCCGAACAATCCTTAGAACCACATCACAAGTATCCTTTCCACAATTAGTCAGATATTCAATGATAACACCCTTCGGAAGCTGTCTAGGCTCCCATTCACCCGAAAAATCCGTAGGAGGCCATCACAGGAATCATTTCCATGGCATACATGCACAATCAACTATAATCATCTCATGCAACACATATTATTTATTGTCCACATTCATTCTACAATTCAATAGATCAGTTACTCAAGTCAAACAATTTTGGAAATTCGGTCTGGGTCTGCATTGGGTCTCCGGCAGAGGCGTCGGTGGACCGAAGCCTGCCGAACACCTAAATTGGTCTAGGAAACAGTCTCTATTGGTGGAGGTGTCGGTGGACCAAAAGATCTCTGTGAATCTCAGGGTAGTTGGCAGAGGCATCGGTGGACCGAAGCCTGCCGAATACCAAATTTGTTCTATAAATGTGTCTCTGTCGGCAGACGCATTGGTGGACTGACGTCTGCCGATCTGCGCGAGATCTGGGTTTTTTGAGTTTTTCTTTTGGTCCAGAATCCAAACTTATGTTATCCAATACATCCAAAACAACATCCAAGCTTCCGAAAACATCACTAAACAATAATAGAACATTCAAAAATCAATATAACAATGATCTAACCATTAAATCAACATTATAATCAAACATTCATCAAAACCATTAAAACTGGAAATCACCAAGCATTCTTCCAAGTTCATAGCATAGCATACAAACCTATATTAATGACTTCAGTAATTCCATGAGAACTTATTCAAATAGTGTATCTTACCTCAACTAGATCCGACGAGCTATAGTCTACCTTCTTCTTCTTCTTCTTCTCTTCCAGCCGTCCTAGCCATGGCCTCCTCTCTCTTTCTTCTCTCTCTTTCTTTTCTCTCTACCAAAAGCCTAATCTTTCATACCTTCTTCTTCCTGTACACGTTCTCTCCCAAACCTTCTCTCTTATAGCCTTTACTCCAATCTTCCTCTTTCTAAATCCCATGATTCCTTCTCCCTTTCTAAATCTAATGTACCTTCCTAATCCTATATTCTCGCCAACAGAAACCTTCCTATCTCCTAAGTCCAATCCAAATTAATTACTAACTTAACTTCCTAATTAATTAGAGACCCTTATAGAAGAATCTCCTCTAATTATTCTTCTAGTTTAATTAGAACCTTTCTAGAAGCACTTACTAATTATTTAATTAAGCTTTTATTCCCACCTTATGCATTACACGTGAAGCACTATTTTCCATAAATTCCAAGTTTGTTAATTACACCATGCTCCCCCATATTTCTATAAATCACCAATAAACACTAAATAATTACTATTTATTCCAATACTAGTTTAAAGAATTCTAGTACACCCCCAAACTTTCTTTTAATTACCACCTAGTCCAATTCTGCATATTCAATTTTATTTAATCACCATTAAACAATCATATTATTATTATCCGGATCTAGGTCACTACAGGGGTGGTGGTAGGTAAAATGCCCTTTAAACCATTGCTTAATGGTATTCGAAATGTTAATCAGGGGTAATTAATGGTAATTAACCCTGTCTCTCAAGTGGTCCCCTCACAAACTACATTGATGAATTATAGCTTTGCCATCATGCCAAGTTCGTCATTTATGAACATAGACGGGATTCATAATGGGCGAGCCTCACGCCCCTCCTTTCCTTAGATCACTAAATCCCCCTTTGAAATCAACAAAGTGCACATTGTGCCTTCGGCGCCAATGACATGCGTTGACATGAACTACATAAATAAGCAAATTTATGATAATTCTTAACCTTTGGCTCCATCAAAGGTCTCTAGCGCCAATGAGGTTTCATCTAAAATGAAATACTCATTGAGTTCATTCAGCTCTTATCGCATTTAACTTGTGTTTCTGATGCCATTGGGCTATTTGAGTCCTTTGGCGCTAGTTGAATTCATCATGTTGAAGGTTGAATGGTATTTGATCTTTGGCGTTGTCGAAGGTATTCTTGCCTTTAGCGCATCAATCTCAATCTATCAGAAATTGCCAAGGTCACTTGGTCTTTGGCGCCATTGAAGGCATTCTTTGCCTTTGGCTTATCAATCTCAATTCTATCTGCAACGGTCACTCTTATCTTTATCACTCTTATCTTTAGCACCTCAGAAGGGCATTCTTTGCCTCTAGCATGTCAAACTCAATTCTATCAACAGTTGCCAAGTTCACTTGGTCTTTGGCGCAAATGAAAATTTTCTAGCCTTAATACCTTCGAGACTGTCTGGTCTTGGTATTATCGAGGCATGTTGTTTAGTCTTAGCACCTTCAAGGCTATCTAGCCTTAGTACTGTCGTGACTTCTCATCTTCTACGTCGTCGAGGTTCCCTCTTAGAAGAAGATGTGCCTTCTACATCTGTAAGGGTTGTATTTCCCTTTAGATGGAAGCTCTTTTAGCTTTAGCACTATCGAGATCGTTTGAGGCTTAGTTTTAGTATTATCGAGACAGTCTAATCTTAATACTTTCGAAACTGTTTAGCCTTAGCACTATCAAGACCGTTCAATCTTAGTACAATCGAAGCTTGTTTGACGTCGTAGAGATACCCTCTGAGACGAAAATATGTCTAACCTCTTTGAGGTTTACTCTAGACGGAAATGTGTCTGATGTCTTTGAGGTTTACTATAGATTAAAATGGCGTGGTCACCGAGACGCATCTCTTTCGGTGAACGTGAGGCGCGCCTCGAGGGCTATCTTTCACTTAGGTAAAAATGTTTTAGCGTTAGTACTATCAAGGCTATCCAGCCTTAGTACTGTTGAGGTTGTTTGACCTTCTACGACGTTAATATTCACTCTAAACGGAGGTGTATATCTATTGAGATTCATCTTTTTGGCGTGTATAGCGTGGATTGATTTTATGCACTTCCGCCTGTTAGATGATCGTAATAGACGTCATATAACCTTCTCAACTTGCATAACTTCAATATCAATCATGTAATATATTCCTCTTGGCGTGTTCTATCTGAAATATCTCAGTGGGGAGTTAGAATTTTGTTCAAGTCAAAAGTCAAACAATCATTTGTGACACCACCACGTGTCGTCATCTTATTTGTTTGATTGTCTTTGCAAATTTTATTATCTACACATTTCATCATCTTCACTCCATCATGTGCATAATGCATCATACCATTCATCTCATGAGCATTTTGTATGTGTTTATCATTGATTGCTTTGTGTTGTGTGCATCTTCATTGATTGGGTAATTGTGTTGTGGATTGGTATTGATGATTGAAGGTTATGTGTGTTTGTGAATGAGAACTAAGTGGATTTATGGTTTCATTATTGGTGTTACAACATGATTAAGATCATGAGTTATGGCTACATGAATTGTGTTTCAGCATGATTGTGTTTATGGGAATAGTTGGTTTGTCTGATGGATGTGTTCATTAGGATAATGGTTTGTTATGATGGTGTGTAAGAAAGTTTTGAAATGCCATGTCTATTAATATGATATTAAAATATGTGAGTGTGGTGATTGTTTGGTAAGAATGTGATATAGGAGGATTGTATTATTTGAAATGGTATTATTACGAGGTTACTGTGTGAGACTGACTATATAAGTATTAGTGTGGATGTTGTGATATATATGTACTGTTTGGAAATTTGAATGAATATGGATGTTGTTGTATGAATATGAAATTGTTTAGAGTAGTTTCCTTGGATTTATCTATTGAGCCTCCAAAGCTCACCCTACTTGAAACAAGTTATCCATGAGAGTGATGGATGGACTTGGAAAGAGAGAATGCTTGGTGAACAATTGCTTGTGGATTTTTATAAACAATGTTATTTCATTTCATTTAAATTCATAGATTTAGATTTATTTGTTTTGACCCAGTTGGGCACCAATTGTATTTGATCAGGAAATTATGATGGTTTTATGTTAGAATTGTTTAAGTTTTAAATTTTTAGGATGGCTCTCAACAGCGGAGAAAACGATAGGGTTTTTTGGGGAATTAGGATTTTCGTTAGAGTGTATTATCGTCTCAAGCAGGGGAGCTCAGATCGAAGTTCAATACACATTGAAGCTAAGATCACAGCTTTAGAGCATCTAAAACAGTAATTTAGCAAAGATAAAGGAAGAAATTGGAGATCTTTTCTACTAATTAAGATCCAGGCCGCAAAAAACAACTACTCCAGATTGTAACGCCCCTCAGATTTACTATTTCTTCCATTTTTGGGGTGTTTCTGTAATTTTAGTGTTCTTAAGGGCATTGTTGTAATTTGTGTGGCCAGCTCTTAAGAACTCTTGTTGTGTTCTTAGCCTTACACCCTAACCCCTCCCTTTTAAAGAGTTTGGATGGTTGAGATTCACTCTCCCATCCAAGGGTTAGTGGAGGGCCAAGATTAAACCTCATGAGAGAATAGGGTTTAGGAAAACCCTAACCCTCTTTGTCTTGTTTTGTTGGAAAGATTGTTGGAGAGCTCCAAAAGAGAATTAGAGAGGAAAAGGAAAAAGAAGAGGCTTGAACAAGGCTTCTCCATCAAATTTTCGTGCTAGAAGATTGTTGGAAATCAGGTAAGTGCATTGTGTGCATTTGCAGTGTTTTACCTTGGGATTTTGTGTGTGTTTTCCCCTTGAATAAGTGAAACCATTGAAGAATGCATGCTATGTGCATATTCTACATGTTTACCTATTGATTGCTGAGCATGTGATTGATTGGATAATGGATTACATGCATATTCTAGGTCAAATTACTGAAATGTATATCTGAGATGTGTTTTTCTATGATTTCCATATTAAATGCTCATGATTGTTGGAGATTAGTATATGGAATGATTCATTGTGTTGAACTTGTATTTTCGGACCCATTTTGCCCAAAAAACACAAGAACCATAGGTGAATTTGAATAGAATTCGACAGGTGCTATTTTGGGCAGAAAACCCAAAAATCGCGTCTGTCGGTGAGTGCGTCGGTGCGCCGACGGACTCGTCGGTGGGTGAAAAACACACCCACCGAGCGCACACCAAAGAGGGTCCCTTTGGGTGAGTTGTCGGGGGGTTGTTGGTGAGACCGACGGACCCGCTGACCATAAGAGTTGTAGATAGGTCCCTGTCGGCGTGTGCGACGGACCCATCGACAAGGAGTGAGACTTTTTGATTTTTGGTGGTCGGTGATTCGTCGGTGACACTGACGGACTCACCGATGGGCTTTGGGGGATCCGTCGGGGACACCGATGGGATCGACCGATGAAGTAGAAGCATTTCGACTTGGGGGTCGGTGAGTTGTCGGTGGGACCGACCACACTCGCCGACGGGCATCGGGGAGTGCATCGGTCCGCCGACGGACTCACCGACAGCTCAATAGTTTCTCTAATTGGGGGGTATAGTGACCCACCGACAGCCCCCCGAGGCAGGCTTTTATTTGAGAATTTAAAGGGGATTCCTGTATGAATGACGCCCTATTCCATGGGATTTATGTGACTAATGTTATGTGTTTTCATTACATGCCATTTATTTGTTAAAGCATGTTGTATGTGACATGCTTGCACTTCATATTGTGTTATGATTGTGAGATTCACTTTATATGCTTTCCTTTCATAATCGTTATGTGATTGAAGCATGATTGGGATGTTAAATTATTGTGATGCATTCATTTAGTTGTTTGCTTAATATCATGCATCTAATGGCCATGCATGCATATACAGTCCTT
>JAUPMG010305557.1:0-16558 GCA_031762675.1 Pachysandra terminalis
ACAGCACCCTGAGGTCAGGGTCTTATTGGTCATTAACCTAGGTTACTGGTGAGGTCAAACCTAATTATTTTAATTAAATCAGGTTTCAAATCTCAATTAGTCTAGGGTCTGGGATCAGGTCGTTACACGTGTTGACCTCTACATTAAGCCATAGAAGAAGTATAGTGTTTGTCGAAAGAATTCATGCATCCGAATTTCTTGTAAGTAAGAATTCCAGATGATTACCATTTAACAAACAACACTCATAAACTTTTGAAACAATAGCATTCCAAAAACTTTCAAACCCCAAAGATGTGAAAACTTAAGAAATCTGATTTAAAACGAAGAACTAAAGATCTGATACCAAATTTGCCACAACCCAAACCCATGAGACCACTAGGGCCCAGCGGGGTCCAGATTGTGACCTTCATTTTCTCGGAATGAGAGTGGTAATCGATTCATAGCAATAGTAAGAATGAATAAAAATTTTATTCACAAAAGGAAATTAAAAGTGTTATTTACATAACTACACCATTAAACAACGGAAAATCAAAATACAGTTCTAGGTTATAAAATCATATTTTAACCTAAAGATACAATCCTAAGTATCTCCCAAAAAGAATCAAAGTCCAAAAAGTTATCAGAGTATATACAAAAAGATATGTAAACATTACAATTCTAATTACTCGTACGAGTAAAACTCGTCTTCTTCTTCGTAAAGTTCCTCCTTGACGGTGCCCTCGTCAGTTACAACGTCTTCTAAGTGACCTGAGAGGTTACTAAAAAGCATGAGGTATAAAGTCAGTAAGAAAGAAATTAATAAATGTATAAGGTAAATCCTAGAGTCTAAATAATTACAATATTCTAAGTCCAAACAATAATAGGAAAAAAACAAATGCAATGCATGAGGTAAATTGATTTATAATGCATACTCTGCGCCTAAATTACAAGAATCACCAAGGTGATCTAATAAACAATCTACTATGTTGTGCAAATGCAACTCTGTCAGAGTTACAATGTGCCATGTTTCCTCCTGATCTAGCCTCTATTTGGGGTATCCTAGCAACCTAAATTCGCCCCAGAGTGTTCCAGCAACCTGAAATCATCCCCTTGTCGTAACAGTCCAAGGAATAGGGCTATTCTATGTGTACATCATAGTTTTAAGGGCTTTTAACCTAGGAGGCACAATCCCCCCACTTATTTTCGATTAGTGGTACGTAGACCGAGAATTGCATCCACCTGCGGTATCCCTCAGGAAAATACGACACTTGACTAATCTACAGAGATCTATCTGTGATCCTTGGGTTTAATACCCCTAGGCAAAGGAGAGTGTGTTGGGTTAGCTACTCTCTCAACTCGGTCCTGCCAGTCTCCTCACTAGATAGGGAGTCCCATCACTCTCATTCCAATCCACGAGATGCAACCATGAGGTCTCGGAATACAGGGTCATACTCTTTGACCAACTATTGCCTAGACTCCATGAGGTGTTGTGAACTGGTGCACATTAACTAAACATACATCTTGTTGTGTACAAGGTGCAATATAATAAATTAGAATACAAATTTCACATATCCCCATGTAATTCCACATGGCATCTCATTATTCAAGTTTCATGATATCAATCCCACTATCATTCATGCTTGGATACATATAATGTAATTTTTAAATCATAAACCATGCCAATGTATAACAATTGACAATCATCAAAACATTAATCTAAACTGTCAGGTTCGGCAGGGTCCTCGTGAGGTCTTTGGCGGCAGGGTCCTCGCGAGGTCTTTGGCGCACCAAAACCTACCTTGGCGACCCCTTCGGTGCACCTTTTAGACCACTGAAGCTTGCCTCAGCGACCTCTTCGGTAAAGTTCTCTGAGATTCGGCGACAAAACTAGGGAGTCATCTCTCGGCGACCACTTCAGCAAAACCTTCGGAGCACCGGAGTCCATTTTGAAGCGCCGAATTGGTACTCGGCGACATGCTCAAACATGTTCATACTCGGCAGCCTATTAGGCGTGCCGAGGAGTCTACCCTTCATCCAGAAAACATTCGGCAACATGTTCGGCACGCCGAGGAGGTCGCCAAACGTCGCGAACAGGCCAAAAATTGGGGGTTTTACCTCTAGACCAAGTTTTCTCATATCACAACAAATTAGAATCTAACATATATCATTTTCAAGCATTAAAAACACATTTATAACCATTATCTAATATGAAATCCATTCATTCAACACACAAACGCAAACATGAACTTAAAATATCTGAAAATGCAAAGAAACTAAGATCATCCTATTTACATTTATGAATTTATTCTTACTTCTTATGAATCAAGTAAGAATCCATACAACATTAACACATGCAAGCCCTTCCTTCTTCTCCAAATTCTCAAAACCAAACAACCCAAAGAATGAAAACTAAACATGAGATTTCTCTCATTCTTCCCATGCAAGCTACTCCATGCCAAGTGTCAAAATCTTGACCATTCAATGATAACCACTCCAATCCTAACCCTTAAAGTTTAACTACTTTAATCCAAGCCATTAAATCTTAACTACCAACATCTGAACCACACACCTCATCAATCAATCCAAATTTATAACTATGCCATTAGCTCAAACACATAAAGAATTAACTACTACATAAAGCACTAGGAGCAAGTAAACATCACGATCGCGTGGTCGGATCTAATCCAATTGGCGATCAAATCGAGGGATAGTCACAACAAGAAATAAAATACATATTAGGTTGTCTAGGCCATCACACCTAGTTTCTGTCGGCCCTTTCACCTGACAAGGTATGTAGTCAACCCAGTCCATAGGCATCGCAGTTGTTTCTCCGTAGATTTCCACCTCCCAGTATACTTACCATTTAACATCAACCTAGCATGTAATGCATTAAGTGGAGATCAAGTGAAGGCCTACAACAAAAACTATCCAAGTTCCCATACACATGGATAATCTGATTGCGAACGTTCACCAGCTTCCAACGTTATCACAACAACACACAATTATAGATTACTACAAGTTCACAACTACAAGGATCAACTAAGATGGAATGATGGCAACAAGAACATCAGAACACCAAGATTGACACACCATGGTCATGTATGGCATCCAAAAACCAACAACAATAATGGCCGAAGTCCTACACCATCCATCGAAGTCACCATAACAAAAAACACCACTTACTATGCAAAATACTGGTAGGTCGGCAGAGGCGTCAGTGGACTGAAGCTAGCCGAATAGCCAAGTTGGTCTAGAAAACAGTCTCTGTCGGTGGAGTGGTCGGTGGACCAAACCTCTCTGTGAAATTTGGTGGTCGTCAGCGAAGCCGTTGGTGGAATGAAGCCTGTCGAATAGCTGATTTTGCCTATAAAATGGTCTCTGTCAGTAGAGGCATCGGTGGACAGAAGCCTACTGATCTGCACGAATCTTGGTTTTTCTGTGAGTTTCTAAATCTAATTTTAGGCAATTTAATACAACCAAAACCACTTGTAAACTCATCTAGAGTTCCAAAAATACCGTTAAACCATATTAGAACATTCAAAACGAATTCGAACAATGATCTAACCATTCAATCAATCGATAAAATCATAGATTTGTTGTATTCAAAAACAAGGCTTTGATCTCAATCAAAGACTATGATCATCCCTACGCAACTTACCTTATTCAATAGAGTTTCTTAGCATTCTCAGGAACACTCTTCGTCTAGCGAATAAGGGCTCCAATCACCAACTCGTCCACTTGCTGTGGGGTCGAAGTTCTCCACAAAAACATCCTCTTCTTCCTCTCTTCTTCTCTCCAGCCTCTCACAAGAGTTCAGATCTAAAATCCCAAAGCAATAGGAGAGAATAAAATCCTAAATTCTCTTTTAAACCTATCCAAAGCACAAAACCTAAACTTCCAAAAGCAAAACACATTCCCCATGGATCCTGCGTTCAAAACGTAATCTTTCAAATTTGTTTTGATTCATTACAATCAAAACCCCATACTATTAATAATATCAAAATAACCACAATTAATAAATGGTAATACATATTAATCAAATTAGCATTTATAATAACACATATATATTTAATAAATGCAGAAAAATACCCTTAAATCTGGAAAACTTTTAAATCATTAATCGTGGGTAGCGCCCTCGAATCTCTGACTCTCAATCCCAAGAAGTTTCTGCCTTGTCATGATGTTCCCACTGAATCTTCAACAATGGTATCCTCTTCGTCCTCAACACTTGCTCCTTGTGATCTAGAATCCGCATCGGGTTCTCAACACTATGTTAAGATTACTAACATGATCCCATCATTTTCACGCAAATTCCATATGGTTCGATCATGTTCCAAACAATCAATCAGACAAATGTACACATGATCCCACCATACTACACAACAATGAGATCATAGTAGCCACATAGTCTAACTATGTTTCACAACAAGCACCACATGGTCCCACCATGCTACGGCCAATTAACCAAATAAACACGTATCACATATCTAGCACATAACCATTCCTTTAGGGACTTGCACCCATGGAGGAAGTCTCTTGTACCATTCCTTTAGGGACTTACACCCACGGTGGAAACATACCTTTATGCACAACACATAGCCTCACGATGATCACAAGAAATACATATCACCATTCTTTTAGGGACTTTCACCCACAGAGGAAGCCACCTGTACAATCCTTTCTTTTAGGGACTTTCACCCACAGTGGAAATACACCTGTAACCACAAGGTCCCACCTTGCTATGACCAATGCGACCCAATCACTATCATTCACAATCAAGAAGTCACAATGTACATGCATCACAGTCAAGTCAAATACAATGAGATACAAAGCAAGGTATGATGCAAGCATGGAGTGAAATGAGATGCAATGCAATGCAGGGTGTCACCAGGACTAGCCCAGTCACATGCTCACTCCAACTCTTGACCGTACGACCCATCCTTTTAGGGACTTGCACCCATGGTGGAAACACCATTCTTATTTCTTAAGAGACTTTCACTCACGGTGGAATAAACCAGTAACACACCATACTTTTAGGGACTTTCACCTACAGAGGAAGTCACATGTCCATTCTTTTCGGGACTTTCACTCACGGAGGAATATGAAATACTGGTCCATATCACAAATCCTAATTCTATATACAAAATCAGATCAGGTGCGTCATACACAAGATACTCACAATAATGCCAACAAAGATTAAGCAATGCAAGTGCTGTTAAGTATGTTAATATTGTAAGTTCCCACATGATCGATCAAACCTTGAGCAAGATGTCTTCTCAAACCATTCCCCTCCCATACAGGGCCACTCTCAAGTTAAGATATTCTATGTGCCATCATAGTTCTGTCAACCTAGAGGGCACAATCCCGTCACCTTATTTGTTATCAAGGCTAATAGTCCAAAGAATTCCAATTTTCAATTCCTTAAAGAATCTTACAGATTAACAACTAACAGAAGGGTATATGATTCAAATATTGGGCCTCACATTGTGAACTTTCCCTCACCTATCATCTTTCCACAAGTCTATTGGATCCACCATGCAAGAATTTATTGTCCTCACCTTGGGAGTACACAAATAAATTGGTATATTGCGATGTACAGTCCCTCAACACATAATAATATCATATAGTCCAACAATAGGAAAATTTGGGTAAAATAGTCAAGTCTCAGTGTAATATGATCTCATCAAAGGCTTAGGGTCTCAGACCTTGCTATCATAGCATTGTAATCCATAATGCAACTCATAATTTCAATCATTTAATTAACACAAACAATATCTCATAGGCATATATTCATATCAGCAAAGCAAAGACATGATCACATTCTCATGATTCTAAATTAACAATGCATAAGTTCACATCTAGATAAAGTATCCATATACACATCATAACAGCAGTAGTGACATATATATTATCATAATTAATAAAGTAATCCATTCACATACATATAATCACATAAACAAATATTAGGTTTAACTCTGGAGTCTAATCTCTCAAGATATCAACTAGATTAGGTCTAATTTAAGTGTTTAACTATTTTGGGTTCAAAAGTAGGTCGTATGCCTCTCAGAGCATGTTCGGCGAGTATATCAGCTCATATTTCAGGTCGCCGGGTGGTATAGTTCAATGAGTTTTGCTGGGTTTGGTCAAACAAGGCTTTGGGCATCTAAATATGGGTCGGCGCCAAAACTAGGAACCTAAATAGTCTACTGTAACACTCGGCGCATACATGGGGCGTCGAGATGAGGATCGGCGAGTACTCGGCACATACTTGATGCATCGGTGGTAGTCGTCGAAGTTGAATCTGGGTTGAATTCGATTGGAATTCCTTCCACAAATATCCTATAACTTAGGGATGCTTCGAAAACATGATCGAAGGCATTGGTTTGGGTTTTTAATAACTTCTAAAGGGTTTCTTGGTTTCCTATACTCAATTTTCTGGGTTTTGCCTCTTTGTTTGTGCAAGACTTTGTAAAGAGATCTAGATTTGATTATTAATAAATTGATATGTTAATAGGATCATGGGAAAGGGATTAAAAACATTAAAACATATTTCCCATGGTCACAACATTGAAATAAGAGTAAATACGCAAGACAATGAAAGAAAATTCACAAAGTACGCTGCAGATTACCTCAAAGGTTCAATCTTCTTCTTCCTAGTATTTTATGGTTTTGATCTTCTATTTCCAATGCTTCTTCAGGAATTTGATCATCCTTAGATGTTTTAGATCCTTAGTTAAGGTATATATTTATTAAGATTTATGGATATTAGTTTATCTTTATCTGTTATAAAGCCATAAGGAGTTTTGGATTCTAAATTCTAGGATTCTTATTTAAATAACTTCTAGATAAGGTTTATAATTAAATATTTGGTTATTGTTAACTTTGGTTTATAATTTGGCCTTATTAATATTATTATTATTATGGTTAACCTTATTATTTATACACACACACACACACACACACACACACACATATATATATATATATATCTCGTTTAAGCCTAGTCAGCAAATCTGGAGTTAGCTAAGTCAATTAATAGTTCGAAATATATTATTTCTGGTTTTATAATCCTTATTAGTTTATTAAATTACTTAAGTGTATATGTTAAACCATAACTAAGTTATCTTAGCTTAGGAATTCGGAATAATGTATATAGGTCCTGTTTGGCTTAATTATTACATATCAGATTCAGATTATAACTAATTAATTTGGCTTATTAGTTATTCCATATTTTTTAGCTATTTAATACTTTAACTATACCGATTTAGCTTTATTTACTCATAGTTGTTTTAATCTTAATTAAGTTCTATTTAATTACCATTATAACTTTTTTTTAAAGTTTTAAATTTTCTAGTTGTTACACTCTATCCACCTTAGAACAATTTCATCCTAGAAATTCTTCCAGGTGTCCAGAAATTTTTAAGTTTCTAACATATAGTGTAAAGTTTTAAAATATGGAATTAGTTGGTTTCTAACAGTTCGATGAAGGCCAAGCTTTTAACTTAGGATTTTGAAAGACAAAAATCCGTGTATTAAGAAGATAGTAATATCCATTCATATCCATATCATCAAAAGGAGTGACATGCATTCACAATACATCAAAAGGATATTCATTCCAAAAAGTCATCCATATTACATCCCAACAAGAGTTACATAAACAAACAAACAAAAAAATACAGAAAAAGTCTAAGAGGCCTCGGAATCCTTAGAAGATGAAGATGACACTGGTATGGCAGATGGAGGAATAACATCAATAGGAGGAATGAACTCTCCCATTTTGCTACTATCGAAGAAGGTGTGGAAAAACTTGAAGGTCTTGTTCATGCTCTTGCGAAGCTTGGGCGTCTCCTTCCGAGTCATCCTTAGTTCTTCCCGGTTGTTCTGGAGCTCGTGGTTGATATGCATCCGTGAGATGGGCATCCAAACTTCTGTCCCTTCGGGTGTCATGATGGCTGGAGGAACCCGGTGCAGTTGCAGAGGTAGAGGGTCCAAAAACTGATGGTGCTGCTCTAGGGGGATGAGGCTGGTCAGGAAAGTCCTCAGTCTGGAAGTCAGGCTGTTGTTCAGTCTGAACCTCAGGCTGATCTTCAAGGATCTCCCCAGGCTGCTGCTCCTCTACATTGAGCTCTCTTGCTTCTTCTTCTCCTTTGTCTGCTTCTGCTCCCTCTTGCTATCCTTCTTCTTCTTCTTCATTTAGGTTGTAAAGCCGCACCTGGCCCGGTGGAGGATATCTAAAATGTTTCATGTGTGGAAGCTGGGCCTAGCTGAAAGGCTTTACTGTCTTGGGGTTTTCAGGATGTCAAGTAGTAAATCCCCAGTGCTCCATAACAGCACACATAAGACAAGGAATAGGAAGGTTTCCTTTCTTTCGGCGAAGGCGAATGAACTTGATAATGTGATTAATGATGATAGAAGGAAGGCAGAGCTTTTGGCCAAAAGCCACCATGAAAGGACTTGGATCATGAATGAGGTAAGTTCAGAAGATTTACCGGTCCTGGGATAGACATTCTTCAGAAAGATGCAATGGAGAATACGATATGAAGGGAGGAGTTTGTTGGAGGTTAAAGAGTTGTCAGGATTCTAACTCTTGTAAGTTCACACAAGGCTTGGGTTACCTTAACTCTATCAGAAAACTCAAGTTCAGTAACAATATTCAGATCATCATTCATAGGTACCTTCAGGATATGAGAAATGGTTTGGCGGTCAAGAATGTATTTTTCTTCTTGGATGGTGAAAACTACAGTCATGGTATCTCCATTGGTATAGGATATGTATTCGTACATACGTATGGCAATGCTCTCGTTGGCCTTACCACCCCAGGTTAGGATGGAATGCCAGTCTATGGTTTCGAGAATATCGTAGATCTTATAGGCCTCCGCATGCACAACCGGCTTCTCTAAAGGGATGCCTCTATTCAAGTATAGGCTGGGTTGTCTGGGTTTTGAAGTGGTTGGGGATTGGGTTTCTTGAGGTGCTTGGGCTTCATGTGGTGTAGGGTCAAGAGGAGAAACATTGGTGGACGTTGATGCTCTAGTGGTAGGTCTAGACCTTTTTGAAGGTCTTAGGGTTTGCTTATCTCTAGGCATGCTGGCAGGTTTGGTTAGAGGAAAGAAGATTGGGAATACTAAGTCAACAAGGTAACCTCTAGGGTTTAGAACTTAGAAAAATTGAAAAGGAAGGAATGGAATTTACCTTGAACTTGATTGGAGATGAAAAAGGATGAAAACCCTTGGAAGATGTTGGAAGCGCTCTAGGGTTGGTTGCCTTAGGAGGATAAGTAAAAACAATGTGTAAAAAGCCCTAAAAGTCCCTATTTATATGACTCGGTTTTTGTCTTGGCGCATCGCGTACTCGCCAACCTACTCGCCGAAGTCATAAACCATTCAAAAATAAAGCTTTTTAAGGTTAAAATTTAAAATAAACTTAATTACTCACGATACGCAACAATCCATTCCAAAAACTTAGGTTTTAGCCCATATTAAGTGAATTTTAAATTCACTAGAATTTGGGTATGGGTCTGATGTGAAGAATACCTTCAAAATCAGACTAAGATCCAAATAATTATCTTGGTGTCTTATATAAGGTTTTTATAACTTAATATTAATTACTATATTTTTATTAATATAAAATTCTGTTTTAATAAATATAAAAATCTAATTCCGAAAAATCCTTAGTTCAATGTATTTTCAACTACATTGGCTTAAAAGTTCCGAAAATCAGCTAGTATTAGTGTTCTAAGTACTCCTTAATTATTCATACAACAATCACAAGGCTTTGATTATCATACCCTTTAATAATATGATAATCCAGTATACTTAGCAAAGACTTCATCCTAGTAGTTTCAGCCTTCAAACTTTCAGAAATAGTTGTACTTCCAATTCCCCAATTGTTTATCCAGATTCACCAGTAAGGATACACAAACAAAAGTCCTAATACATCACAATTCACAAGCTAATCATATCTAATTTCCCTTTTTCCCCCACCTAAAATCTTAATATTTATAGCTTAATCTTCCTACACTTATTTTTAAAGTTTAAGACCTAAAAGTCTTTTAATTATTCTTTTTACTTAAGTTTACTAAAACTTAGGCTTTGATACCACTTTTGTCACATCCTAAACCATTGAGACCATTGATATTCCCAATAGTAAAGTATGTAACTCTCACCCCAATAAAACATGGGAGTGGAAAGAAATAATCAAAACGTAAGAGGAAGTAAACAATAGCAGTTTTAGGTATACTTAAGTAAAAATAACTAATCTGGTCTTATTACAACTGATTTACAGAATTTATCAATAAAAACTACTAAAAAATCCTATCTACTGTTTCTTCGATTCTAGTCCCATCCCATGCTCTCCTAATGCTAATGGAATCCTGAAAAATATGAATAAACATACGATAGCATGCTCTCCCATGCTCTCCTTATGCTAAGCCCAGATGAGTAGTCCTTCAAAGCAAGGTATTTACTCATACCCCAATATTATGAAATAAAAACAATAAGATAGATAACATAGATACTATTGTGAAAATTATATGGTATATAATGATGAATAAAGCAGAGAACAAATAATAGTGTTTCTCTCCCAATCTCACTTTGGCATATGAAATAATGGTCCATATCACAAATCCTAATTCTATATGCAAAATCAGAATAGGTGCATCATACACAAGACACTCACAATAGTGTCAACAAAGATTATGCAATGCAAGTGCTGTTAAGTATGTTAATATTGTAAGTTCCCACATGATCGATCATACCATGAGCAAGATGTCTTCTCAAACCATCCCCCCCATACAGGGCCACTCTCAAGTTAAGATATTCTATGTGCACATCATAGTTCTAAAGGGTTTTGACCTAAAGAGCACAATCCCCTCACCTTATTTGTGAACAAGGGTAATACTCCAAAGAATTCCAATTGTCAATTCCTCAAGGAATCTTACAGATTAACAACTAACAGAAGGCTATATGATTCAGATATTGGGCCTCATATTGTGAACTTTCCCTCACCAATCATCTTTCCTCAAGTCTGTTGGGTCCACCATGCAAGGATTTATTGCCCTCACCTTGGGAGTACACAAATAAATTGGTATATTGGGATGTACAGTCCCTCCACACATAATAATATCATATAGTCCAACCATAGGAAAAATTGGGTAAAATAGTCAAGTGTCAATGTAATATGATCCCATCAAAGGCTTAGGGTATCAGACCTTGCTATCACATCAATGTAATCCATATTGCAACTCATAATTTCAATCATTTAATTAACACAAACAATATCTCATAGGCATATATTCATATCAGCAAAGAAATGAGCACATTCTCATGATTCTAAATTAAAAATGCATAAGTTCACATCTAGATAAAGTATCTATATACACATCATAACAGCAGTAGTGACATATATATTATCATAATTAGTAAAGCAGTCCATTAACATACATATAATCATATAAACAAACGAATTACGGTCATTGGATTAATTATTCAACTTCTGTACTCAGACACGCACAACAAGAGAATAGGACATAGCTGGAATGTTCAGTAGTTTGGTCTCTTAAGCATCTCAGAATATTATCACCTAATCCAAGGCACTAATAGATTAAACTCAGTTTAGTCTTGGGTAGAATTAGATTACATTGGCTTCGGTTATTAGGTTCAATTATGGAGTCTAATCTCTGAAGAAATCATTTTGAATAGGTCTAATTTAAGTCTCAAAGTGTTTTCGGTTGAAAAGTAGGTCATATGGCTCTTAGGATAGGTTCGGCGAGTATATCGACTCATATTTCAAGTCGCTGGGTGGTATAGTTCAATGCGTTTTGCTGGGTTTGGTCAAACGGGGCTCGACGCGTACTTGGTGCATCGAAATATGGGTTGGTGCCAAAACCAGGGACCTAAATAGTGTACTGTAAAACTCGGCGCATAGACGGCGCATCGAGATGAGGATCGATGAGTAGCGCATACTCGATGCTTTGGTGGTAGTCGCCGAAGTTGAATTTGGGTTGAATTCGATTGGGATTCCTCCCACCAATATCCTATAACTCAAGGATGCTTCGAAAACATGATCTAAGGCATTGGTTTGGGGTTTTAATAACTACTAAAGGGTTTCTTTGTTTCCTATACTCAATTTTCTGGGTTTTGCCTCTTTGTTTATGCAAGACTGTGTATAGAGATGTGGGTTTGATTACTAATCAATTGATATGTTAATAGGATCATGGGAAAAGGGATTATAAACATTAAAACATACTTCCCATGGTCACAACTTTGAAATAAGAGTCAATACGCAAGACAGTGAAATAAAACTCACAAAGTATGCTGCAGATTTCCTCTAAGGTTCAATCTTCTTATTCGTATTTCCTCTAAGGTTCAATCTTCTTCTTCCTATTTTTGGTTTTGATCTTCTCTTCCAATGCTTCTTCATGAATTTGATCATCCTAAGATGTTTTAGATCCTTAGTTAAGGTATATTTATTTAATAAGATTTATGGATATTAGTTTATCTTTATCTGTTATAAAGCCATAAGGAGCTCTGGGTTCTAGTCCTTCTAGGATTCTTATTTAAATAACTTCTAGATAAGGTTTACAATTAAATATTTGGTTATTGCTAACTTAGGGTTATTATTTAGCCTTATTATTGTTATTATGGTTAACCTTTTTATTTATACACATATATATCTGATTTATGCCTAGTCAGCAAATCTGGAGTTAACTAAGTCAATTAATAGTTCGAATTATATTATTTTTGATCATGTAATCCTTATTAGTTTATTAAATTACTTAAGTGTATATGTTAAACAATAACTATGTTATCTTATCTTAGGAATTTGAAATAATGTATATAGGTCCTGTTTGACTTAATTATTACATATCAGATTCAGATTATAACTAATTAATTTGGCTTGTTAGTTATTCCTTATGTTTTTAGATATTTAATACT
The DNA here is from genome assembly GCA_031762675.1 of Pachysandra terminalis. Lineage (NCBI taxonomy): Eukaryota > Viridiplantae > Streptophyta > Magnoliopsida > Buxales > Buxaceae > Pachysandra > Pachysandra terminalis. The sequence continues at coordinate 12,915 of JAUPMG010305557.1, forward strand.
TTAACTATATCGATTTAGCTTTATTTACTCATAGTTGTTTTAATCTTAATTAAGTTCTTTGTAATTACCATTCTAACCTTGTTTTAAATTTTAAATTTTCTAGTTGTTACATTTAGGGACTTGCACCCACGGAGGAAAGCCACCATTCCTACTCCTTGAGATACTTGCACTCACGGTGGAATACACCAGTATACCCACATTCGATTTAGGGACTTGCACCCACGATGGAAGCTCACCTGTAACCAGACCTTCCTTTAGGTACTCTCACCCATGGTGGAATACACCCATACCAAACCTTTCCTTTAGGGACTTTCACCTCAGGTGGAATACACTTGTTCCATGCCTTGCCTTTAGGGACTTTCACCCATAGTGGAAGCTCACCTATCCATGTTCTTACCTTCTGGGACTTTCACCCATGGTGGAAGCTCACCTATCTACAACACAATTCAAGTCATTCAAAACACAAACACAATTATAGTATTGGATACTCACAATACCCTCAATCAGTAATTCACATTGAAGTCAACATCACCAAATTCATACATAAGATACACAAAAGTCAACCCAAGTCCAACCTAGGTCAACATCGGATGCTTGAAACACTAATCACCCAATATAGTCCTACATGACCAAATCTATCCATAATAATCTTATATTGAGGTCCTAAGACCACATCTGAAGCCTTTGAGTTGATAACACCTCGTATGCCCTTCATTCAATCAGATAATTCCAATTTTTGACCTTCACCTACACTTTCTATGATTCGTACAAATCTAGACCTTTTGCATATGAACCTTCCAGACAGGCATGTGCATAACTCAATCGGGATCCTCCCCATAAAATTTGGAATCATTTGTACTTTGGTAGCTGCTCGGTAGCTACCGAGTCTCCTACCAAGGGTCTCGGTAGCACAGCTGCCGAAGTTCGGTAGCATGTCCCGAGAGCACATCATTTATATCATTTTCAGTAGCTACTCGGTAGCTGCCGAATGTCCTACCGAGAGGCTCGGTAGCGTGTCCAGAGAACAAGTACTTTTTATTGATTTCGGTATCTAATTCGGTAGCTACCAAAGCTGTGCCGAACATGTAATTTAGGCCAAAATCTGGGTTTTTGACTAGGGTTTTGTACCACTAATCAAACCTATTGATTTCTAAGGTTTTAATCACCTAACAACAATCTCTAAAACCTATACATAAATCCCAAACTACACAAAACTTGTTCATTCACATAGATCTAACAAGTAACCATCCAATAATAAACCATGGATTCCAAACATAAATAATATTCATAAGAACTCATAAAAGCACATGGAACACAACATCATAAGTGAACATGGAGATCAACAATATAGCATTGTTTCTAAAGAACCTTGGTCTAATCATGCTCACATACCAGAATACATAATGACTATATCTATAGCATCGAGATAATACATAAATCAAATATCGTAAAAACATAGGAATCCCTACCTCGTTAATGTAGAGTTTATCTAGGTCTATTACAGCAACACCAATCACCTGGATCCACTTTTCCTTCTTCTTCTTTTTCTTCTTCGTCCGAAAACCAGATCTCTGCAAACCCTTTTTCCTTCTCTTCCTTGATCGTATAAAACACACTTTCTTTCTCCTTAGATCATTACATGTGTTAGTGGGAGAACCCATTAACTCCCTTTCTCTAATTCAAATTAAATTGAGTCTATAATACCCTTACCTTGCCCATTGGGCCTATTCGGTCAGCCCACTTGTATCGAATTAATTGAGTTGTGTTGGATCCAAGCCCAATACACCTAATTCACAAAATAACACAATTAGATCCTTAACTTTTCATATTTACACATAGGTCCAATCCGGCCCCCATATATATATCAATTAAATCCTAAGGCTTTAACTAGCATTAACTACCATTTAATAATTAAATTAAATGGTAGGGTCAGGGTCACTACATTCTCCCCCCCCCCCTTTAGGATATTTTGTCCTCGAAATTAAATACATATCTCGGTCATCGAATAGCATCGGGTATCGCCTTCGAATCTCTGATTCCAGTTTCCATGAAGCTTCTGCCTTGTCGTGATGGTTCCATTGTACTTTCTTTAGCGCAATGGTTTTTGTCCTCAATTTTTGTTCCTTCCGGTCTATGATTCTTATCGGTATTTCTTCATAAGTCGCATCGCCCCTCATTGGTAAATCAGTCCAGTCAATGACGTTCGTCGGATCAAGTTCATACTTCTTAAGCATGGAGACATGGAAGACATTGTGGACTGCTCTCAACTGATGTGGCAAGGCTAGACGGTATGCCACCTTACCGATGAGCTCTAACACTTCGAAAGGTCCAATAAAGCGAGGTGCCAACTTCCCTTTCTTCCCAAATCTCAATACCGCATTCATTGGCAAAACCTTCAAAAATACATGATCACCCACTTCAAACTCTAGCACTCTTCTTCTACAATATGTGTAGCTTTTTTGTCTACTCTGAGCTGCTAGAAGTCTCTTTTTGATGATTTTCACATTTTCGCTAGTCTCTTGGATGAATTCTGGTCCAAGTAAACTGCTCTCGCCCAACTTGGTTCAACATGCAGGCGATCTACACGGTGTCCCACACAAAGCCTCAAATGGTGACATCTCAATACTCGACTGGAAGCTATTATTGTAGGAGAATTCTACGAAAGGAAGATGGTCACTCTAGTTCCCCTTGAAATCTTAAATACATGCTCGTAGCATATCTTCCAGTATCTGATTGACCCTTTCAGTCTGTCCATTTGTCTGTGGGTGGAAGGCAGTGCTGAAGTCTAATTGTGTGCCCAAAGCCTTCTGTAAGATCATCCAAAACTCTTACGCGAATCTGGTATCTCTGTCAGACACTTTGCTAATCGGCACCCCGTGTAATCTTATAATCTCCTTAACATAAAGTCGAGCCAATTCGTCTCTCAAGACTGTAACCTTCATAGGTAAGAAGTGAGCGAATTTGGTCAGTCTATCCACTATCACCCAAATGGAATCACTTCCCCCTCTCGACTTGTGCAACCCGACTATGAAGTCCATACTCACGTGTTCGCATTTCCATTCCGCAACTGGGAATGGTTGAAGTCATTCGGTGGTTCTCAAATGTTTAGCCTTTACCTGCTGGCATGTAAGACATCGAGCCACAAACTGTGCTATATCTCTCTTCATGCCTGACCACCAATAAGCCTTTCTCAAATCTCGATACATTTTAGTGCCGCTAGGATGAATGGAATACCTAGACTTGTGTGCCTCTCCAAGTATCTCATTCCGAATAGTCTCGTCCTTCGGAATACAAAGCCTACCCCTGTATTTGATCACTCCTGTTAATAATACCAGTCTGGCTTAGACTCATCTACTGCCGATAATTGTAAGTCTAGATCTGACTTCTGTCCCAGTAAATTCAGTCCATAATCGACGGTCTCCCCACCAAACTAAACAATAGCCCTCCATTCTCTTTACCTCTAGCCTAGACATTCAAGTTACTGAAAGCTTCAATTAGGCTCTGCTCTTGTCTTAGTAAACAGGACAACATGTTTCGGGGTTTTCTACCCAAGGCATTTGCAACTACGTTTGCCTTCCCCGGGTGGTACTGGAATGTCGTAATGTAGTCGTTGACCAGTTCCATCCACCTTCTCTGTCTCATAT
>JAUPMG010305596.1:0-16555 GCA_031762675.1 Pachysandra terminalis
TGGGATTGTGCAACCGGTAGCTCGCCCAGTGCATCGCGCACCCGCCCACTCACACCCGCCCACATAGGTCACCACAAAAAGGCTGCCAAGTTTGAAGAGGGCTTGAGATCCTCGATTAGGACAAGGGTAGTACCCCAACGGTTAAAGTCGTACTCAGACGTCCTGGAATGTGTGAGGCATATGGAGAGGGAGGTTGAGAGATATTGTCGAGAACAGGATGAAAGGAGGAGCAACCGGGATAAGAGAGTGACACGTAGATCTAGAAATCAGGATGGGGAATATAGGTTTGAGAAGAAGCATAAAAGCAAAGACAGTCCACTTTCGGTTGACACCACGGAGCGTGTTAGGACATCATCTCAGTCGCTCCCACCACCTACGTGTTTCAACTGTAGGAAGATGGGACACATTCGGAGTTTTGTCCTGACTTGTTGAGACAAGTTGGAGGACGCCTAGCAGTGCTGACTCTACCCACTCAGGGAGGTTGGTAAAATGCTTTGACTCAGAATACTAGAGAGTATGAGGACGGTGTGGCTAACGCGGTGATTGAAGGTATGCAATGCACACACTTGTTTAATTTCTGGTTCACTTTTGTTGCATGAATTAATATGATGTGAATTGCTTTGTGATGTATGCTCGAGTTGTATTAAATTAAGAATGACATAAGCGGGCATAACAGACTCTAGGATTGGGTATTCTAAGAACTTCACGTGACTAATTTCGGGACGAAATTTCAAAAAAGGGGGGGAGGAATGTAGCAACCCTAACACGTAAATAAAATATATATTAATTAAAGATTAATTAATCAAGAGAAGTAATGAAGATAAATTGATAAAAATATTATAGGAATTAATTCTGGAATTTTTCTGAAATTATTAGTATGGTTTAATAGGCTAATTTGACAATAGAGTTATAATTGAATCATACGTAAAGAATCTGGGGTTATTATGTAATTAGACAAAAACTTATAAGGGCTAGTGTAATTTATATACCTAGATTCAAATCTCAACAAGAATGGCAACGTGGGGTGTATGAGTTGGAGGGAGAGAGAGAGAATTTCCATTCTCTCAATCTCTCATTCCTTATGAGAAGAAAAGGGTTTAGGAAGGGGGTATAAGAAGAAAGATTAAGGGAGACTTGGGCGAAACCCTAGTCATCAAAACCATTTGGGGAGAAGAACAAGAAGAAGAAGAAGAAGAACAATAACAAGAACAAGAAAAGAAGAGGAAGAGGAAAGGCGATTGGGTTGTCGATCGAACTCGGATCTAGCACGAGGTAAAATTTAATCTCTGTACAATTCTTGTATTTCATCTTAATCATCTACTAGATCGATTCCCTGACTTTATATCTCACATGTGTGATCTTCTCTGTGAATAAGTGGTGATGCATAATAAGGTATGTCCCGGATGATCGTATAAGTGTGAAAAATCAATTCTAGATAATATTTCCTGGTCATGTGAGTTGCATTGGGGTGATCATAGTTCTTTTATAGAAATCATCAACTCTTGTTTTGATCCGAATGAATGTTTGATTATAATGTTGATTGAATGATTAGATCTTTGTTAGAATGGTTTTTGAATGATTATTTGATGTTTAATGACGTTTTCGGAAGCCTAGAAATAAACATAAGTTGTTTAAATGTATTGGATAGTATAAGTTTGGATTCTGCTATTCGACAGGCATCGGTCCACATACACCTCTGCCGACGACCCTGTAGTGTCACAGTGAGGTTCGGTCCACTGACACCTCTGCCGATAGAGACATGTATTTAGACCATTTTCACCCTTTGGTAGACCTCGATCCACCGACGCCTCTGCCGACCGCCTTGTAATTTGCACACTGAATTGTAGTTTTGTGTGGATGACCTAGATGGATGGTGTGGGGCTTCGGCCATTGTTGTTGTTAGTTTCCGGAAGCAAGATTTGACTGGTGATAGTCATTCTTGGTGTTCCAAGGTTCTTATGACCATCATTCCTACCTTAGGTTGATCCTGTGTAGTTGGGACTTTTAGTAAACTACGTGATTGTTGTACTTGTTATGATATATTGATTGTGGAAAGGATGCTTGTGATGGTATCCAGTAGATTTTTTTTGTGTATGGGATCACGGGCAGCTTCTGATGGGCATTATCATCGGTGATCCTATTGATTGTGGAAAGGATACTTGTGATGGCTTCCAGCGGATTATTCGTTTGTATGAGCACACGGATAGCTTCCGAAGGATGTTATCACTGCCGGAAATCCTACTATCTTGTGGAATAGCTCATCCGGTCAATCGGGCAGCGACAGATCGAGGTTTGGGGCCGTTGTTATGGGTAATCAACCTGTGAGGATCTCCCTAGGTTTGAATCCCTAAATGCAATTGGGTAATCATCCTGTGAGGATCTCCCTGGGTTGGAATCCCTAAATGTAAGGTGTGGGTAATAATCCTTGTGTAGGACCTCCCTGGAGCCGTTCCCCTAAATGCAAGTTAATAGCTTGGGAATTGTACCCGGTAGGTTGCGAATCCTACAAAACCATGATGTACACATGGGAGTTGTGATTGTTGTTATCGTTGTTGAGATGTGATCGGTACATACTAGCAGCACCAAATATGTGATACTTGGAACCGGTAGATCACCGGTTAGGAAACTCGCATTAGACTTGCACTCATGTATAAGAAACTTGCATTCATAATATGTGTGCGACATCATATTATGTTGAACATCCCTGAGCATTGCATCTTGCATGACATCTATTATCTGTTTTATGTACTATTTCATAACATGCTTATATGTGATCTGATTGTGCAAATGTATGGTTGATTTGGATAACATGAGACTGCTATTAATGATATTGTTGCTTGTTGGACTAACGGTGTGGTACAAGGATAGAAGACAGGATTATTGTTTATATGGGCATTCTAAGCTTACTGCAACGTTTCCTGTTGCAGGTTGACGTTGACATTAGCACGGATGGACTTGGACTCGGACTGTTGTCTTGATAGATTATAGAAGTTTGGCTTTATTGTCGTTGCTGGAATAGTTTATTAGTTCTTGTGGGCTCTTCTGAAGCCATTAGAATAGCTGGATGTAATTTGGATATTTTTTATTTATACTTTTGCTTCCATACTCTGATTGGTTTAATCGAAGTAATAGTAATTTTTGAACAAATTGTTGTTTCGAGCCGCGTTCCATGTTTGGGAACTCGAATGTTTCACCTCGTGATCTGTGCCACCTACCTAGGGATTTGGGCATCAGGATCTGGGCGTGACACCTTGAAACCAAATTCTCCCCTTTTGGATCGTATCCGCAGTGTGTCGGGTCTAGCGACTGGCCTCTAGGATTCAATGGTTTTTCCCTCCGGTAGATTACACAATTGTACCGGGCTAAGGACGAAGAAGCTTACATAGCACTTGACTAGAACCTGAAGAAAACAAAGAAAATTCTGCACTTGCAGAAATCGCAGAAAACTTGAAGAAGAAGAAAAGGTGAGGAGAGAGCTCTTAGCTTGTGGTGTGTGAACAAAGGAGGTGAGGTCCTTTTATAGCCCAAGAAGAGCTAGCCGCTTGGGCCTTTATGGCCTCAACTAAATGCTCAGTCGTTTTGCATCTTAATGGTCCAAAATGGCACCACAATTAAAACATAATAAAAATTGAAATTACATAACTACCCTAATGAATATAAAATTACAAAACTGCCTCAAAACTGAAATTTAATTAAATACAAAACCGTTTTTAAAATCAAACAAAACAAAACGGTTTTGACATTAAATCATAAATTTGAATTTTAAAATAAAAAATCCAACAATCCCCCACATTATTCAAAATTCTAATATATATCTTGTCAAGTGGTTACAAGAATATGATGCAGTCACAACGTTGTCTTTTGGACTTAACCGTACTTAGGGTTTTTCATTAAGTGTCTACAAAGACGAGATTGAATAAATTCTTGAACCTAATCTCTTTTATGTAAACAACTAATATTGAGACCCACATCATACCCTACCATAATCTTCTTCTACCGGGTTAACACATTTAGGCTATGCATCACCTGGATTTTCATGAGTACTTTAGAGAGTCTGCCTAACTCTCAACATAAGAGGCCCCAATTCACACTCACATTTGTAAAATCCGTTAAGTATGTAATTGCAGTTAAACATACCACCTATAAAGGATATGGACTTTATTAAGAGTTTTGAAAACTTATCCTCACACTGCAATTAGCACTATTCACATCATAAGGATAGGTCACTATTTAGTGCTATTGAACTTCTTAAGTGACGTTTTATACCCACTGAACCTATTTCCTGGGATTTCCATTCATGTAGGTTGGGTAGCTATCACTAGTAGTTCATTCTAAGGGCTTTACCCCGTTCCCCTCGATGTCTCACATACTAACTTTCTAGTTAGTAGTTTAGTCAGAGGATCTGCTAGATTCTCTTCTGACCTCACAAAGCCAACTGTTATGACTCCATCAGTAAGCTGTTGCCTTACTGCATTATGTCTTAGACGTATATGTCTGCTCTTCCCATTATAAATTTTGTTCTTTGCCTTTGCTATAGCAGCTTGGCAATCACAATGTAGGGACATAGATGGTATTGGTTTGGTCACTAAAGGAACATCTGCCAACAGGTTTCTAAGCCATTCAACATCTCTACTTGCTAATTCTAAGGCTACAAACTCAGACTCCATAGTAGACTTAGCATTACAGGTCTGCTTAGTGGATTTCCAGGAAATGGTTCCACCACTCAAGATGAACACATAACCACTTGTAGAGTTTATCTCACCATTCCTTGTTATCCAATTATCATCACAAAATCTTTCTAACATAGAAGAAGCTAGTATATTGTATGCTATAATCTATGGTCCCCTTTAAGTACTTCCATAATCTGGATATGGCGGTCCAGTGGGTTTGGTTTGGTCTATTAGTATATCTACTCAATCTACTTACTGCATAGGCCATGCCAGGTCTAATGCAATTCATCAAGCATATAAGGCTACCAGTGATTCTAGAGTATTCTAGTTGTGATGTACTTTCACCTTTGTTTTTGCACAAGTGAATACTATAGTCATAGGGAGTGCTCACAGGATTACAATCAAAGTGCTCAAACTTATTTAAAATCTTCTCTACATAGTGAGATTGTGATAAGGCAATACCATTCTGATTGTGTATAATTTTAATACCTAATATCACATCAACTTCTCCCAAATCCTTCATATCAAAGTTGGAAGTTAAGAATTTCTTAGTATTTTTTACTATTTCAAGATTTGCTCTCATTATGAGCATATCATCTACATCTAAGCAAATAATTACACCATTATCATTTTCAAATTTATGATATACACATCTGTCAGAATCATTTATCTGATATCCACTAGATACTATCACACCATCAATTTTTTCGTGCCATTGTTTAGGTGCTTGTTTTAATCCATATAGAGATTTTACTAGTTTACATACTTTCTTTTCTTTACATCACTACAAAACACATGATTTTTGCCGGCGGTCCAAAATCGCTGGCAAAGGTCATACGCTCGCCTTCCATTACTTTCTCGGTGGTCTGCAAGACCCCCACCCTATCCTTGGATGGGGAATGATTTGTCAGCGGATGGGACGGCGGTCTGTTTGAATTGCCGACAAAGACCTACTGTCGGCGGTCCAAAACCACTGTCAAATAAACTATTCGGTGTCGGGCAAGATTGCTGACTAATTACTAATGGATGGCGGTCTTAAAAATAGCTGTCAATTGTGGTACATAAACCGGTGGTCTAAACCGCTGTTGAAAGCCTTTGATATTAATGCTCGGCGGTGATAGAGCGCTATTAAATGGGGTATTAATGATTTATATAGGCCATTAGTCGGCAGTCCCATAGGACCGCCATTAAATACCTTTTTTTATAATTAATTTCCCTATTTCTACAAGATTACGAATCTGCAAATAAATACAATTCAATTCTATGAAACCTGTAGAAGAAAAAACACCATTCAATTAAACAGACAAGTAAACTTGTAAAAAAACTTAATTGTAGACTAGATATAAGGTGATATATACAAATGTCCAAGGTTAAGTCTATTACATTAAATCATAATATAATATACAAACATCCAAGGTAATATATACAATGCCAATAGGGATTGTGAGTGCATGGATAGCGAAAGTCGCTATGGATCATGATGATAAATACCTCCAGGCCCCTGCTGGTCTCCTCCACCTTACAATACAGATTATATAAACTAGTTTTAGTTATCATGATTATATTAAAGTAAATATCAAATATATAACTAAAGACTATAGACATGTTGATATAGATTCTACCTGCTGACGAGTCAGGCTCAATACCAAGCGTTGTAACTCAGATAGCTGAGCACTTTGCTCGTTCTGGACACTAGCTAGCATAGCGCTCATCTCAGCCTGGATAGAAGCTAGCCGAGCAATCTCCAGATCCTTTTGAGCCAACTAAGCATTCACCTCATCTAGACCAGATCGCTAGGTAGCGACCTCCGCCTCTGTAGTCATGCTCCCTTGAGAATGAGGCCACAAGCTAGATGGGGTATGTCCCATCCCCATCCCGTGAACACGACCGCACCTCTCGGATCCCTTGACCTGAGCATTTAAGTCATCGCGGCCAGTGCTGTTCTGCGATTCCTCTGGGTGCGACGCCCTAGCCTGCTCCATATCCCTCTACATGCGTACAACATATATATGATTAGGAAAAAAATGTGATGTAAATTGGTGAATTGTGAATTACCCAAGCAAAAGTCTTGCAAAATAATAATAAAAGAAAAGAAGCAAGCACATATACTATCACCAATCAGTTTGCAATTTTCCTATTTGATTTTTCAAATATTGTTTTTTGTGTGGTAAAAAGGAAGAAAGTATTAATGGATGTATGGAGTTTTTCTCACAATAGAGAGAAAGAGAGAGATAAAACAAAGCAAGCTCTGCATTCAACTAATAGAGACAAAAAGCATCCAAATAGAAGTGGGAAAGAAAATAAGCTCAATTAGTACTACAAAAGCAAAATGGAGAAGCATTGTTATGTAAAAGCAATAAGTCAGCCAAAAGCTACATGATGCGCTAATTTGAATATCCAGTATATTGAATTTTGCATTACATTGGAGGTTGGAGAAGATTTTGTATTTCAATCAATGATAGTGATTCTTGTTTAGTTAGTTTCTAAATTGCTTATCAGTTCAGACAATATATCTTCCAATACGAGTACCCCCAAGTCCAAGTTCAATCCTTCTTGATAGAACCTCACTTTTACATTCAATATCAACCTGCAGACTCTCTTCAGCAACAATCTATGAAGGACGAGGCTTGAACAACTAACATATGTATACCTCTAAGATACTTCCTTTGTGGGAATTTCATTTGGTTAGACTATAGGAGGGAATGGTTTGATCTAACCCAATCCATGTTCATGTTTAATGAAGAAAAATAACATTATTTCTCTTTGCAGGTCTAATTCTATCATTTTTCCTGTTTTAAGTGGGAGAAACATATATTCATAGTTTGAGGCTGTTTTCTTTTGGCCATTGCTTTCTTTTGGCTGACTTATTGCTTTTACATAACACTGCTTCTCCATTTTGCTTTTGTAGTACTAATTGAGCTTATTTACTTTCCCACTTCTATTTGGATGCTATTTGTCTATATTAGTTGAATGTAAAGCTTGTTTTGTTTTCTCTCTCTCTCTCTCTCTCTCTTTCTCTCTCTATTGAGAATTTTTTTTTATACATCCATTAATATTTTATTCCCTTTTACCACACAAAAATTAATATTTGAAAAATCAAACAGGAAATTGCAAACTGATTGGTGATAGTAGATGTGGTTGCTTCTTTTTTTGCAAGACATATTTTGGGTAATTCAAAATTCGCCAATTTGTTCATGTATGCTTTTTTTGATTGATTTTGACTTTTTTGTGGGTCTTTAATATTATTAATAAAATAATTCTAAAAAATGTAGGTTTATCACGTGCAACGCAAGTGCATTATTACTAGTATATATATAATACTATGTTATATATATATGTATATATATCATATTTAATAAATGTGTAGACAATAGTTTGGTCTAAATCAATTCAGATTAGACCTATATAACCGATTAGAACTATATACACTATAGTTCAAGTTTTGGTTCGGTTCGGTTTAACCGAGGCTTCAACCCGAAACCAAATCGATCTAATTTGGTTTTATAATTTGATAACCAAAGTCGAACCAAATATCGAGATACCAAATCCAAACCGAACCAAAGTCGATTTGGATCAGTTCGGTTTCGGGTTTAACTGACCCAAGTTGCACCCCTAGTGTAGTACTGGTGATGCACAAACCTGTAAATGATAAAAAATGTCAATTTACTATGGAGGTTTGAGCAATCAAAGGATTTGAATACTTTCCTTCACTAGCCTAAATCAAAGAGAGACCGTTCCAACGAAAGGTTTCCTTTTGTTTGAAAATTTAAACAAAGGGAGAAATAGGTAAGATCAGTCAGGAACGTGCAGAAAGACAACACATAACCTCTTGATTTTAAAAAGAGGATTTCTAAGACAAATGCTCTGCAAATTGTCAGAGAATGTCCAATATCCAGAGAATCCTCCTTTTTCTAATATCTCAACCTCCTTTTGTAGCCTCAGATTCATTCTCTCTAATCGTTTGCAATGTTTAATGAAAATATTGAAGACGTTTGACTGAACAGGTGTTTTTTTTGAATATTTAATATCCAAAACGTCTAATTCAATATGTAACGTTTCAATAAATGCTTTCACAACGTTCGATTAAGTTAATGATCATAACGTTATAAAAGTGATAATATGTTACTGTTATGTATTGATTCAAGTCCTTTAATGCTACAAGATCTTCGAGGATCTTGATAGGACTTATATTTCTGGCCCTCCATTCCTGAAAGTCTAATGTTTATTTCCCCCTATGTTGAATGTATAACTTCGAAATTAGAGTTTTTGAAGACTGATTGAATGTCAGGAAATATTCCCTTAATAAAATACAATTCATAACATTATGACTTCGAAGTGTCATAGTGTCTACTTCGAAGAATGACTTCGAAATAGGAATACAGTGCTTTTAAAAGATAATTCGAAATACTAATCATCTTAGAGAAAGATTCTGAGATAGTCATTTCGAATGACTATTTCGAAGAGTAATTTAAAGTTATATGATTATCCTGAAAGGTATTTCAGAATATCAAAGATTCAGAATATCAGTTATTTCGAGATAATGACTTGGTTATTTCGAGAGGTTTTCTTGAGATACATAATGATTACTATTTTGAGGTATAACTTCAAAATAGCATTATACTGATAATTTCCCATATAAGACATTATAATACTTATGTAGACGAATTGACCCTCTCGAGGTGGCTTAGTTATATGACGAATTGACCTTTAATGTCACGAAGGTTCTCTTTCGAAAATATGATTCGAGGCCTATCTTAAGTAGGATTTCGAAAAATACTGTTAATTTCGAGATGATTCTCCCTACATGGACTTTCTCGAAATATTTATTTTTTTTGACAATAATCGAAATTCGAATTTATGCAGTCTTTGGATATGTATTTGCACAATTGACCTTGCCACACGTGTCAAAATATGATTGGATTAAATCAATTTCCAAATTGGCTCACCATCATTAGCCCCCCTGCGTTTAGAATGTGATATTCATTCACATTGTAAATGCAATATTCATAAGAGGCAATTTCTTGATAATCACATAACATATACGTTTGTGTATATATTTTGTATACTTGATTAATTCGAAGGTTTTCCTTCAAAAGGAATACTGGTCTAAAGTCTATCTTATGTTGATCTTTAGAATACTTATGGTTTTGAGATAATTCTCCATATACATATATGGAGAACAAGGATATTTCGAAGGAATGTTTTTGAAAGAATACTGGTTCGGGAGGGTTATCTGAAGTAAATTCTCAAAATATATTGTCTAAGGTCTACCTCAAGTAGATCCTTAGAATACTTTGTCTGGGATCTATCTTATGTTGAATCTTAGAATGTTAAATGCTTTAAAAATCATACTGATCCGAGATAATTCTCCCACTATAAGTGGGCGTTCGAAAGTATGAGACTTGTCTGAAGTCTATCTCAAGTAGATCTTCAGAATACTTTGTCTAAGGTCTCTCTTAAGTAGATCCTTAGAATACTTATCTGATTCGAGATAAAACTCCATACATATGTGGCTAAATACTCCAATAGATGTGGGCGCTTGAATTTATATGATTCGAGATAATACTCCCAACATATGTGGCTAAATACTACAACATAAGCAGGTACTCGAAATAGAACACTTCGAAGGTGAATCTTCAAAGGAATACTGGTTTAAGGTCTATCTTAAGTAGATCTTTAAAATTATGATTTCGAATGTTTTCCATCATAAGGATACTAATAAGGTTTTCTTTAGAATATTGAAGATTTTTCCTCAAAGTTATTATGGTCTAATGTTGTCCTTAGAATGTCTACAAATCTTGATGATAACAACAATGCAATGATCAAATATTGATATGAGGTCCATCTTAAGTAGATCATCAGAATATTTATTCAAGACAATTCTCCCAACACACGTGGGCGCTCGAAGGTCTTGAAGTCCATCTTAAATAGATCATAAGAATATATATTGATCATTTCGAAAGTTGTCCATCAAGGAGTGCTGGTCCAAGGTCCATTTTTAATAGATCCTTAGAATAGTTGATTTCAAGATTCTCCTACATACGTAGGCCCTCGAAACATGCTACTTTGAATTTTTCTACCATAAGTAGGCATTCGAAAGTCTGAGGTTTTCCATAAAATGTAATTCAAGTGTTTTCACTTGAAAATACATTGATCTCTTCGAAGGAAATATTGCTATAAGGTTTTCCTTAGAATATAGAATGTAATTCAAACGTTTTCACTTGAAAGTACATTGATCTCTTCAAGAGTTTTTCTCTTCGAAGGCAATATGCTACTTCGAATATGATTCTCCTACCGTGAGTAGACATTCGAAGTTCTGAGGTCAATCTTGTGTAGATCCTCAGGATATATATGATTTTGATTTGATTCTCTTATATATGTGAGCTTCTCGAATATCTAAGGCCCATCTTGTGCAGATCTTTAGGGAAAATATGATTTCGAGTTGATTCTCTCACTTATGTGAGCGCTCGAATATCTAAGGTCCATCTTGTGTAGATCCTCAGGATATATATACTTTCGAGTTGATTCTCTCACTTATGTAAGCGCTCGAATATTTAAGGTCTATCTTGTGTAGATCCTTAGAGAAAATATAATTTCGAGTTGATTCTCTCACTTATGTGAGCGCTCGAATATCTAAGGTCTATCTTGTATCGATCCTTAGAAAAAAATATAATTTTGAATATGATTCTCCTACCGTGAGTAGGCATTCGAATATCTAAGGCCCAACTTGTGTAGATCCTTAGAATGTATATAATTTCGAATTTGATTCTCCTACCGTGAGTAGGATTTTCGAATATCTAAGTCCCATCTTGTGTAGATCCTTAGAATATATATAATTTCAAATATGATTCTCCTACCGTGAGTAGTCATTCGAATATCTAAGGCCCATCTGGTGTAGATCCTTAGAATATATATAATTTCGAGTTGATTCTCTCACTTTTGTGAGCGCTTGAAATATACTGCTTCAAAAGTATACTCCCAACAACATTTGTGGGTTTTCGAAGAAATATTTAGTTTCAAAAGCATATTCTCCTTTGAATACATAATTACATAATTGTATATAGGGTGTAAGTCCCCAATTTCATAATAAAGCATCTCATATATATATATATATATATATATATATATATAAAAGTAAGATGCAAAAATATTGATTTGAAAGTTATCATACCTTCTGAGATAGCAATAGCACATTCCGTCTCTGCTTCTCATAATGACAGCTTTCGAGTGTACACTTGAATAGCTATTTGTTCAGACTTCGAACAATCAATTTCTTCCATGTTCTCTTCGAACCTCTGCTTTTTCAACAAATATCCTTGGAGGATAAATAACGTCCCTAGTCACCTTAGAGACAATGACATCCACATCAGTCCTTACCCTTATGATTCGGTAAAGGATCAGTGAGAACTTGTTTCGGGCTGCAGTTCAATTTCTCCAAGCTTTACTTGAAGATAGTACAATCTTCTCATGGAATAACAATCGTAAGTGTTATGGCCTATGTATTGATGATACTTACAGAATTTCAGACTCCTCCGATCCTTCGCTGATGGCATCTTCATTGGGGTCGGAAGTTTGACATGGCCATCTTTTACCAAATTGTCAAACCAAATATCGAACTGAGCCGTTCTACAGTCTAGCTCAGGTGGAGGATCTCGAGAAACCTTGTTCTCATTCTTCTTTGATTTCTTCGAATGACTATCTTCAACCAGATTAGTCTCATTCCTTTTTCTTTCATTTTTCATAGAGATGTTAGGCATCGAAATACTAAGTTTTCGAGCTGCATCATAAAGCTTGGTTAAGCTTGTGATTCCCAAATTTTTCAAATGAATTTTATATTTAGGGAGGATCCCAATAATAAAATATTCAACAAATTGGTCTTCAGCTACCATTTCAGTACAGAACATCACCAACTCTCGAAATCGCTTGACATATTCAACAAGGCCCTCAAAATGACCTTGATGCTCCCTTCTTAGATCGATGATTGTGTATACCTGTTCAGTGATTTAAATTTCTTGTAGAAGAGAGCAGTCATATCTTCCCAAGTATCCACAGAACATGGCTTAAGGTTATTATTCCAGGTATAAGCATTGTCTGTGAGGGATTTCAAAAATTCCCTCAATTGAAGATCATTATTTGAGGCATGAGCCCCCAAAGCTTCAATGAAACGGCTTATATGTTCTTTCATATTCTTCTTCTGACTAGTAAACTTGAAGAATTTAGGACTTACATCATCCTTAGGATATGGTTTGCTCAATAATGAAATTGGATATAGAGGACAGTAGTCACTATTGACCCATTCAGGATCTCGAGTTTTTGATTTCTTCAAAAGTGACTCTACTTCCTCAAGGGTGGCAAAATGAGTAGAAGATGGTAATGCAGATGGAATAATTGGTGGAGCGACTACTGGCGGTAGAGTTACCTGTGAAGGTAAACTACTAGAAAAATTCTCAAAAGTAGGCCTAATGGTTTCCTCTCTCGAAATACTGGTGGTTGCAGCCGGTTATGGCAAAGATGGTGTACAGTCTGCTTGAGATGCTGCCTGTGCTGCAGTTGCAGCCTGTCTGGCCAAGATAGCCATCAATTGTTGATGCATCACAGCCATATTTTCCAACAAATAAATGACTATGACATTATCATTGGGTGGTGGTGCATTTGAAGATGAAGGCACAGATGCTGGTGGAATGATAGCAAGATCAACTGCAGGAATATCATTAACATGATCTACAGGGAGATCTTGTGCCCCATTAGTGTTGTTAACAGAAAGTTCTGGGGCTATGTCAATAGTCTGAAACTGATCTTTGATGCTAAAAAGATAGGAAACAAATCAATTTCCCCAGCAGAGTCGCCAAAAAGGGTAATGCACAAACTGGTAAATGATAAAACATGTCAATTTACTATGGAGGTTTGAGCAATCAAAGGATTCGAATACTTGATTTCGCCGGCCTAAATCAAAGAGAGACCGTTCCAACAAAAGGTTTCCTTTTTTTTTGAAAATTTAAACAAAGGGAGAAATAGGTAAGATCAGTCAGGAGCATACAGAAAGACAACACAGAACCTCTTGATTTCAGAAAGACGATTTCTAGGAAAAATGCTCTGCAAATTCTTAGTGAATGTCTAATATCCAGAGAATCCTCCTTTTTCTGATGCCTCAACCTCCTTTTATAGCCTTAGATTCATTCTCTCTAACCGTTTGCAACGTTTCATGAACAGATTGAAAACGTTTTATTGAACAAGCGTTTTGATTTGAATATTCAATATCCAAAATGTCTAATTCAATATGTAACGTTTCAATAAATGCTTTCACAACGTTCGGTTAATTTAATGATCATAACGTTATAAAAGTGATGATATGTTACTGTTCTGTATTGATTCAAGTCCTTCAATGCTAAAGGATCTTTGAGGATCTTGATAGGACTTATTTCTCCGGCCCTCCATTCCTGAAGGTCTAATGTTTTTTTCCCTACGTTGAATGTATAACTTCGAAATTAGAGTTTTCAAAGAATGATTGAATTTCAGGAAATAATCCCTTAAAAAAATACAATTCATAACATTATGGCTTCGAAGTGTCATATTGTCTATTTCGAGTGATTATTTTGAAGAATGACTTCGAAATAGGAATGCAGTGCTTTTAAAAGATAATTCGAAATACTAATCATCTTAGAGAAATGATTATGAGATAGTCATTTCGAATGACTATTTCGAAGAGTAATTTAAAGTCATAAGATTATCCTGAAAGGAATTTCAGAATATCAAAGATTCAGAATATCAATTATTTCGAGATAATGACTTGGTTGTTTTGAGATGTTTTCTCGAAATACATAATGATTACTATTTCGAGGTATAACTTTGAAATAGAATTATACTGATAATTTCCCATTTAGGACATTATAATAGTTATGTAGACGAATTGGCCCTCTCGAGGTGGCTTGGCTATATGACGAATTGACCTTTAATGTTTCAAAAGTTCTCTTTCGAAAATATGATTCGAGGCCTATCGTAAGTAGGATTTCGAAATATACTGTTAATTTCGAGATGATTCTCCCTGAATGTACTTTCTCGAAATATACTTTTTTTGACAATATTTGAAATTCAAATTTATGCAGTCTTTGGATATGTATTTACACAATTGACCTTGCCACGTGTCAAAATATGATTGGGTTAAATCAATTTCCAAATTGGCTCATCATCATTAGCCCCCTCCGTTTAGAATGTGCTATTCATTGACATTGTAAATGCAATATTCATAAGAGGCAATTTCTTGATAATCACATAACATATACGTTTGTGAATATATTTTGTATACTTGATTACTTCGAAGGTTTTCCTTCAAAAAGAATACTGGTCTAAAGTCTATCTTATGTAGATCTTTAGAATACTTATAGTTTCAAGATAATTCTTCATATATATATATATATATATGGATTTATGAACAAGGATATTTCGAAAGAAAAATTTCAAATGAATACTGGTTTGAGAGGTTTATCTGAAGTAAATTCTCAAAATATATTGTCTAAGGTCTATCTCAAGTAGATCCTTAGAATAATTTTTCTGGGATCTATCTTATGTATAATCTTAGAATGTTAAATGCTTTGAAAATCATACTGATTCGTGATAATTCTCCCACTATAAGTGGGCGTTCAAAAGTATGACACTTGCCTGAGGTCCATCTTAAGAAGATCTTCAGAATACTTTGTCTAAGGTCTCTCTTAAGTAGATCCTTAGAATACTTATCTGATTCGAGATAATACCCATTAATATGTGGTTAAATATTCCAACAGATGTGGGTCGAATTTATATGATTCGAGATAATACTCCCAACATATGTGACCAAATACTCCAACATATGCGGGCACTCGAAATAGAACACTACGAAGGTGAAACTTCAAAGGAATATTGGTTTAAGGTTTATCTTAGGTAGATCCTTAAAATTATGATTTCGAATGTTTTCCATCATAAGGATAGTAATAAGGTTTTCTTTAGAATATTGAAGATTTTTCGTCAAAGTAATTCTGGTCGAAAATAAGTATTTAAAATATATTGGATTCAAATTCAAATTAGAGGGGGTCTAACGATCTGTAACAGAAATTGATTATTTGACCATAATACCCCTCAATCAATGATAATTGTAATAAATATGAACCATTTTTTAATTATTTATTTTTGATTTTAATTTTTATTATTATTTTTTTAATTTTTTATTTTTATCCTATAATTATATGAGATCAATGGGGTTTTCACAATTTTCATTGATTCTAAGTTTCTTTCTTCTTCCATATAAGTATCTATTTTGTTCTTAAGATTATTAAACATGGTATACAAGGGTATTTTTGTCCATAAAATAAACCACGGTAAGCAAAAATCAAATATTCCGCTACTTTATAGATCGTTACTAACGAAAGGGGTTTGTTGTAGCATACTTTCAAACTATAGGGGAGTTGTTTGTGATGGCCAAAGTTTAATGGGTACTTGTTGGCATTATGCCAAACTCAAGGGGGGTGTGAATGTAATTTGCCTTTTTTTTTTTTATACTTTTAACTAGATTTTAGGATTTATTTTGGCTGAAATATCTGAAATTTGGGTTGAAAATTTCGGAGATAAAGTGCACATTTCTGGGCAAAGTAAAAATATTTCGCCTAGATTTCGTCCAAATTTCGGCCATTTCAGTCATTTATTTGGCGAAATAATTCTGTTCGAAAAAATGCCATTTTGGATTTCATCCAACACAACCGAAAACCGAAATTTTGGCGAAATTTTAAACTATGGGTGGGGTTGAAGCCCATCAAATTTTGAAAACCAGTGGTGAAGAAATGGTTACACCATTGACCCAGTTGATTTAAACAAGTTGTGTATCTAACCGAGTCATTATATATATATATATATATATG
>JAUPMG010305616.1:5515-16555 GCA_031762675.1 Pachysandra terminalis
CGATCTACACTTTATAAGGGTTAAGAATTGGGGAAATAGGTTGGACAATGACTCAATTTATTATTGTATCCCCACCCTATGAAACAACTTTTTTTATGTTTATAGGCTCCTCATGTCATAACAAATCAGATTATATAGTTTTATCCAAAAATAAATCAGATAATATAGTTTTATCCAAAAATTGGTGTCAATAAAAAAAAAAAAACAAAAGTGGGCCCTTAACAGGCTACCCTCATCAGCCAGCCCACACCCCCCACCCCACATCTCTCTCTCAAGAATGGTCCCAAAAAAGTTCAATTCATCTTTGTTGGTCTTTTTCTTTCTTTATCAAATACCAATACTTAATCCCATGATAGTGCTGTTTTGTTTACTTAAGCAATGCCTTCCTTTCCATCATTCAGTCTCTCCCTTCTCCAACACTTAACCAACTAACACCAACACCAACCCAACTTTGTTGGTTTTTGGCTCTGGCCTTACACTTAAAGAAAACCAAAAGCCATGAGACAATCATTCTGAAAGTGGGCAAGGTACAGCTAAAGTGGGTAATGGGTGTGGTACCTTATTAAAGCCATCCTCCTCCCCTCCATTTCTTTTCAAATTCAAACTCATCACTTTCCAAAAATATCATCAAATCCTCTTCCCAAATCTCCATGTAACAGTTTTGTTTGAATGGAAGAGAATAATAAATAGAAAAAGCTTTATTTAGTGAGAAGTGAAAAGCTCAGGAGGTGAAAGAGAAAGAGGAGGAGGAGGAAAAGGAGTTTGAAAATGAGTACAGCAAGGTTCATCAAGTCTGTGACTGTAGGTGATGGAGCTGTAGGGAAGACATGCATGCTCATTTCATATACTAGCAACACCTTCCCCACGGTACGATTCATTGCAGTTATGATGATGATTTGAGATAATGTCATATCTATATATAACTTTTCCTTTTTTTTTCTTTAATGAACTGACAGTAATTTTGATGATGATGATAAGGAGAATGATTATAATGTTCTGTTTCTTGTTCTTGTTTTTTTTTTCCATATTTCTTTTGATAGGATTATGTTCCGACTGTGTTCGACAACTTCAGTGCTAATGTGGTGGTGGATGGGAGTACAGTAAACCTTGGACTATGGGATACTGCAGGTGAGTCCATGCTCTATGTGTGTATGGTGGTGGTGGTGGTGGTGATACTGTGCACATCCAATTAAAAATTTCAAAAAAAAACAAGTGGTTGAAGGGTTACTCTTCTGTAGTTGTGTATTTGTCTACATATACATAAAGGGTAATTGGGTTTTATATTATTAGTTCAATTTGATGTGTTATACAGGGCAGGAAGATTACAATAGGCTAAGACCTCTTAGTTATAGAGGTGCTGATGTGTTCTTGTTGGCCTTCTCCCTCATCAGCAAGGCCAGCTATGAGAATATCTCCAAGAAGGTGATTTCCAATTCTATCTTGGCCAATTGTTTAGAGTCTAAAACACTGATCGGTTTCTTGACGCTCACTCGCAGTGGATTCCTGAGTTGAGACACTATGCCCCAAATGTGCCAATTGTGCTAGTTGGAACCAAACTTGGTAAGATCAATCTAAGGATTTTCAAACAATTCTAGTTCATTATTCTATAAAATTTTGATTTGAAGCTTAACAACAGTTAAGTCTCTTACCAAGTGCAGATTTACGAGATGACAAACAGTTTTTGATCAACCACCCCGGTGCAACGCGGATCACAACTGCTCAGGCAAGTCATACATGACTAATAAACAGATCTATCAACACTTAAAGGAGAAAGGGTTCATTGATTCTTTTTGTAATTCTTGTAACTGATTGTTGTATTTTTCGCGGCGAGATTGTTAAACAGGGAGAGGAATTGAAGAAGGCAATAGGTGCAGCTGCTTACATCGAGTGCAGCTCCAAAACTCAGCAGGTAGGTCCATATTCCCCTTCAATTCTATTTCTTGCAATGTGAAACATACTACCATTTCTGGTCTAATTGTTATCTCTTGGCTATAATTCTTCAGAATGTCAAGGCCGTGTTTGACGCTGCGATCAAGGTTGTTTTGAGGCCTTCAAAGCCAAAGAAAAAGCGACGTAAGCCAAGGCCATGTGTGTTCCTCTAAATTGGTTTTCATGTTAATATTTCTTCGCGTGAAGTTGTCACAATCCCTCTATATTAAGGGTCCCCTTTCCTTTTTTGTTATCGCTCTTTAAGCGTATGAAAGATTACTGTATATGATGCTTATATTTCTAGAGTTTATCTTATGCTGCTGAAAGGATAAATAGCTTCTGCAGTATATCATTTGGTCCTTGTGTGTGAATTTAATCCAAGGCAATTGCTCATTTCTTTCTACGGTATCTCAGTGACCGTCTCTGGCTCATTACTTTGCTGTCAAACAAACATCATTTGGTCCAGGATGTACTGATTTACAATCAGTCTTGAGTCTTCAAATTCAAACTTCTTGCAATTTAAGGGAATTAGCCATAATTAAGGTGATGATGTTAACTATGTTAGCTCTGTCTGAGGTTGCATTTGGCCGAGAGCGTTTGTGTTTGTTCCCGAAATGGTTGTTCCATCAGCTATCATGGACGCCACATCAGCATTTCGAGGGGCTTCCCTCGAAATTTCAAATCCACTTTCGAGCTGACGTGGAGTCCATCAGCTGTTGAAACAGCCATTTTGGTGTTGGATGATATAAGGGTTGTAGACAAGATGAGAAGAGGAAAGAGATAAAACGGGTTTAGACCGTTATGCAAAAATTATAATAAAATAAATAAAACTTATCTGTTTGATGAACCGAGGCATGAAGATGTCACTGTCCTTGTAACCAAATTCGCCCCCCTTTTGGATCGTATCCGCAGTGTACCGGGTCTAGCGGTTGGCCTCCAGGATTCAACGGTTTTCCCTTCCGGTAGATTACACGGTCGTACCGAGCTAAGGACGAAGAAGATGTTGTAACACTTAACTATTCTGCTCTTGCAGAAATTACAAAAAAGTTGAAAAACAAAATGGAAGAAATGGGAGGAGAGCTCAAGAACTGGATTTGCTGCTTGAGTTGTGTCTCAACAAGGAGTCCTCCTCCTCCTTATATAGGCCAAGAAGTAGTCGTTTGGGCCTTAATGGCCTGAACGGTTACACAATTTAAATGCACACAAGTTTTGGACTTTCAAGTCCAAAACGTCCCCATTATTAATGGCTAATTTCAAAACCCCCCACATAACTGCCCTTTATTAATGCATAATTGCAAAAACTGCCCAAAATTGAAATTCTGATTAAATACAAAACCATTTGGCATTTCAATTAAATAAAGAAAACGTTTTCAAATTAAATACCATTTTGAATTTAAAATCAAACTCCAACAATTTTTTAGTATATTTCCTGCTTTGCACTTTTTCTTTTAGAAGAATTTCTAGTCTCTTCTTCAACCAAGTTGACTTTTAACCCAGTATGGTTGGCTATCTTTTCATCATTTTTCCCGGATTCTAGAGTTCTCTTTTATACGAATGTGTATTATCACACCCTCTAAAGTCAACTCTTTTCTTTTGTGTTTAAGAGAACTCTTATACACTTTCCAAGATTGTGGTAATTTTTCAATTAGAGCACCGGCTTAGAATGCATCGGGTAAGGACATTTCTTCTCTTGTGAGTTCATGGACAATTTTATGAAATTTATGGATTTGGTCAGAAACAAGTCTAGCATCAGTCATCTTAAAATCTAAGAATTTGCCTACTGCAAATTTCTTAACTCCAGCATCCTCAGTTACATACTTCTTTTCTAAGGCATCCCAAATATCTGTAGCATGTAAATGAAAGCAATAAATATCATATAGATCATTTGTTAAGGTATTCAAAATGTAATTTTGCCATAACCTATCTGCCTTCACCCATTTGGTGTGTTCGGTATTGTTTTCTGTATCGAATTTGGGTTCGGGTACAGAAAGTGCAAAAGCAATTTCAAGAGTCTCAAGTAGGAAGAAAAGCTTTTGTTTCCATCTCTTGTAATTGTTACCCACCAATGGTTCTATTTGTGGGTTGAAAAGGTTTGGGCTTTGGGTATTAGGAATGGGATTCATCTTGTCTTAAATAAGAACATAAATTTTGGTTTCAAGTTTGTTGGATGATATAGGGATTGTAGACAAGATGAGAAGAGGAAAGAAATGAAACGGGTTTAGACAGTTATGCAAAAATTATAATAAAATAAATAAAACTTATCTGCTTTGATGAACCGAGGCGTGACGATGCCACTGTCCTTGAAACCAAATTTGCCCCCTTTTGGATCGTATCCGCAGTGTATCGGGTCTAGCGGTTGACCTCAAGGATTCAACGATTTTCCCTTCCGGTAGATTACACGGCCGTACCGGACTAAGGATAAAGAAAATGTTGTAGCACTTGACTAGAACTTTGAAAACTAAAGAATTCTGCTCTTGCAGAAATTTCAGAAAAATTAAAAAGCAGAATAGAGAGGAGAGCTCAAGAACTGTTGCTTGAGTTGTGTCTCAACAAGGAGGAGTCTTCCTTATATAGGCCAAGAAGTAGCCGTTTGGGCCTAATAACCTAAACGGTTACACACTTTAAATGCACACAAGTTTTGGACTTTCAAGTCCGAAACGTCCCTTTATTAATGGCTAATTTCAAAACCCCTACAAAACTGCCCCTTACTAATGCATAATTGCAAAAATTGCCCAAAACTGGAATTCTGATTAAATACAAAACCATTTAACATTTCAATTAAATAAAGAAAACGTTTTCAAATTAGATACCATTTTGAATTTAAAATCAAACTCCAACAATACTTGTGTGCACCAGTAAAAGTGCACGTGCAGTGCACGTGAAGGTAGTTCTTATAATACATGTCTGTATAATGAATTTCATATCTAGACATGTGACTGTTAGAGGTACCCCACATGCCACGTAACGGTATCTTAGCAGCCCATAATAACGATACAGTTTGTGATTCTCAAGAATACTGAGGGGGGCTACATATGAGGAACATCATGGACATGTGGTCTGGTGCTTATGAGTAAGGGCATGTCACCTAGGTTTTTATCTTATGTGACCTCACCAAGAAATAATGGAAAACCACCTGTCAAAAGTGCAGACATGCAACAGTAACAAAAAGAGAAATAAAAGCCATCATCCTCCTCCATTACTACAAATATCTTTCATTTGCTATCTTGGACAAGGTGAATCAACATTATACTTAATCCCTCTCCCCTTTTCTCGATACTCCTTCTAGAATCTCTGAAGTATGCCTTACTCTCCCCGCCACCAGCTCAAAAGTCCCTACTCCACATCATCATCCACATTTACAATATCTTACAACGAAATTTATGATACAAGAAAATATAATTTTTAGAAATATAATATATAGACATTATTATTATTGTAGTAACGTATATATAGTATATATTTTATTTTAAACTTCTCTATTAGCCCTTTTAAATATATAAAAAATCCCCCTTATCTTTCATAATAAATTTATTATAATATTTTATATCTCATTGGTACAGTTACATAGTTATATTAAATATGTAAAAGGAATTAAATTTGTGCATAATACAATTTATAAGGTTTAGTAATATAACATCTTCCAAAATCTTATAAGAATACATAAATTCAATTGATAAAGAAAATAGAACTTTTACTTTAAATGATGCTATTAGTTTTAGTAAAATTGGTTACATTATCTTATCTGTCATTTTAAACTTATCTATTAGTATAACAAAATCAATATCTTTTATTTTTTACAGGAAAAATTATATATTAACTTAATTTTATCGGTTTGTGAGTTTAAATATCTTAATATATAACAACTCAGTCATGAATTGTAAGAATTGGAATTCTATTGAGATAAAATTAGACATAAATTTATTAATAGTAAAAATTATCCTAAAACTTATCTATTAATTATTACTTTAGATATCTTAATATATAACAACTTAGTCATAACTTAAAGTAGAAAGTAAAATTATTTATATGTGACTTATCTATTAGTGAAGACTATGCCGTAGGATTGTGTTAGTAACTAATTGCAAGGATACTTTCCTTACAAAAATAGATAAAAGAATCAATTTTTAAACTTAAAACAAAGAAAAAATGTTATGAAAGACCATAACACAATCACCTAAAAGATAATTATTTATAGAATATAAATATTATTTATTAAATAAATATATTTAATAAGATTTAAAGTGTCATTACAATTTTTTATAATTTATAATTAAGAAAAGCTTAAATTTTTCCTTTTTATTAGTATTATATGATATGATGACGTATAAAGCACAAAAATTTTGAAACTGGACCATGCGTTGACTGGTGAGGAGGCCTGGTCTGGTAACTGATGTTTTAAACCAAACAACCGGAAGAATTCACAAACATACTCAATTTCAAAAAGAAAAGAAAAAAATTAAAGAAAATCAATTTAATTTTTTTTTGCCGATACACGACCAGTTTTCACCAATCGATATTAGTTTGGTCTGATTCATACGGATTTAATAACTAAACACAGTCGAAATTCAAATCGAACTATTGAGGTGTCCAATCGGTTGATCGATAGGCCGGTTCGATCCAGTTTTTAAAAAACAAAGGTATAACCGTACAAATACAACCCTACAATATGATTTGCATACACAATATCTTTACATTATACAGAAGCTTATATGACCGAGAAAAAGAACACAACACAAAGAGGCCTACAAACAAAAACACACTTCAATTCTTTTTTTTCTTCTTATTATTTGTTTTATTATTTTTTTATAGGAAGCCTCATCTCAACTATTAATAACAAACGAGAGCATTTCGTCTATTTTGAGGTAGCTTCAACATTGGTTGTTCCAACAGCTGATGTATGTCACGTGTTCAGTCGAGGGTCTATTTTTTTATCTTTAAACCAGCCGAGGGTCTACTTTGAAATTTCAAATTTACTTTTGAACAGACGTGGCAAACGTGATGGAGGACATCGGCTGTTAGAACAATCGATGGTGCAGCTACCTCATAACAGACGAAATGCTCTCACCATTTATACTCCTTATTCGGCTGATATTTTGATCTAAATCGTCCCTTCCACTGATCCAGATTTTTTGAATTACTTGATCACCTTCTTTGCTCTTCAATGACTTCCCAAGTTATTTATACGATAAAAAAAGAAAAAGAAATTAAAAATCATGCATGCATCTGCAGCACATCGAAGCGATGCTACACTATACTACCACTAAGAAAGAAAACGGTGTAAATGGCGGGAAAATATTACATAAAGGACCTTCAGAAGGTTGGATCATAAGACATTCATAAAAGGTGAAAACAAAAAAGAAGAATAAGACCAAATAAGATGTGGATTGACTTCTGCAACATCGATAGTGATTTTCATGGCGTCTATTGAATGCTTCAGAACAATGGGAAACTCGTTCGGTCAGGTGGATTTCGAGATCTTTGAATTAAGAGTCTCAAAACATATGATCTAATTGAAGCTTTCTCATTATCCTAACCTTTCGAGAACCTTAATTGCATGATTTCTATTTGAATTCGTAAAATTGTGAAAAACTAAGTGGCATTTAATATTAATTAAATGAAGAACTGATTGAATTCAAGGTTGAACATAAGTTATATTATGTTACGAGTTTTTGTTGATTGATACTTTACAGAAGGTTTCGTAGATGAGAATCCGGTTTGATAATTTCATTAGGCAACCTTCTCTGCATGAAATTGGAATCAAATTGAAAAGAGAGAGAGAGATAGAAAATAATAAGTTGTAAATTTCTTAATAGAACAAACTCGCTAAAAGAATCACTTAATCATAAAGAAGTAATTTTCTTTAAATATATATATATTTCTAATTATTACCTGTGATATATATTCGCCTGCATCAGCATTATAACCTAAAGCCTGTAACAAAACCAAGAAACTAATCAGAGAAAAATAAATAAAGATATTTTGTGTTTCTCCTCAACATCAACCAGAAAATCAGTTAACATTTTCCTCTTCTTCCTACATCTCATTTGAATTAAGAGTATTACTTGCAGCGTAGAGCCATTGTCCTCCGCAAAATCGCATCTCTTCACAAGGAATTCTATCGATAGTGGACATCAGATTAGTGATCAGATCTCAAGTACAGGAAAATATAAGGTACTTTTCATTAGCTTACGAATTTGAGAGAAAAAGAAAAGTAAATTAGCTGGGATCGCATTTATATTTTGAACCTTCGATGTTTCTCCTACAGGCTTCTGCAATTCCTTTCTTCGATGAGTACAGCATATTACCTAGATCTTTTCGTAAGCAAACTGAATTGCTCAATAAGTGAAACAATTAGAGAGAGAGAGAGATAGAATATACCAAAAGGAAGGGCAATCCAAAGGACAAGTGGATTTGTTGAACTTGAAGAACAACATCAGTAAGAACTTAATACGCTGATACTAAAAATGCAAATTAAATTTCAAGCTCCTTCTTGAAACTGTTGCAAGAGTAACTTAAAAGTTACGAACTTAATCGACTCTATATAGAGCACATGAGAGAGATAGAAGTTATGAAAGTTGTAACGTTACTACTAGTAAGAGTGAGTGTCAAAAGGCATTGAAAAAGTATTAAAGTTGTAACCAGCCCATTAAGATTTTGACAAAGTGTTGTTTTGGATTAATCATTTTAATAAAGACATTTTGTTAAACCCATGCATTAACAAGTTCATTAAGATTTGTTAAAGTGTGTAGGCCCCACATAAATTATGTTAATACCTAAAATAACCCTTTTCAAAAAGAAGAGTTTAGTTGTATTGTTATGTTAATTATATAAACAATTAGGGATATTTTTGTCAAGAAAATAATATTTAAAAATTCAAAGATTTATTTTTATTAAAAGTTTATAGTAAAAGACAATAAAACCATGATTTAATATTATACTACTCAAATAATTACTACTTAATTTGAAAACTATTGTAGTTATAGAGGATAAAATAGTAAAAAAACATGTACTAAAAATGTATTAACTGATCAAAACATTAAAAAATTGGTTCTACTTTTATAAGTAGTATGATATAAATAAAATGATAAAAAAAAGAGTGTTAGGTGTTCTACATTAAAACCAAAAGAGGTGGGACCCATAAAAATTTATTATTATTATTTTTTAAATTTAAATAAAATTTGATTGAGTGTAATTTTTTTGAAACTTAAAAAAATTAGAAATCGAACCAAA
The DNA here is from genome assembly GCA_031762675.1 of Pachysandra terminalis. Taxonomy (NCBI): domain Eukaryota; kingdom Viridiplantae; phylum Streptophyta; class Magnoliopsida; order Buxales; family Buxaceae; genus Pachysandra; species Pachysandra terminalis. Next base: position 14,675 of record JAUPMG010305616.1, read on the forward strand.
ACCAAACTGAAGTCGGTTTGATACAACATAAATACGACTTATGATACAAGGGCAAAATTGGAAATTATGTCAAGATTCTTATGACTTTCTTGCTAACCAAACACACAATTACATGATTTTCATACAACTTTCCTGCAAGAACCAAACAACAACAAGAAACTTACTTTCACTTTCTTTTCATATTACTTTTACTTTCTTTTCACTTTCCTTTTCCTTTGACACACTTTGACGTTAAACAAATGCAGCCTAAGTAGTGTTTAACTACATAATAATACATTAAAAAAATGCAAAAACAAATATATAACATTTTTTAAAAAAAATTCAAAAAAATTGAAAAATTTCCCCCATGTTGCCCCATGTCGAGAGACATGAGGAAGATATCGAAAAAAAATTTGAAAATTTTCCCACATGTCACTGACATGTCGCCGAAATCAGGATAAAGCGATAAAGAGGTCATGTGTGCTAATTATTGTGCTTTTGAGCTTAATTCAAGCAAACTGAGTCCATGATAAAGAGGCCACGTGTAAAAACTGGCCAATGGGAAAAACTCATAACCGTACCACCATGGTAAACTTGTGCTTTTGTGCGCACGAGATATTAGGTGTCGGACGTGCCGTGATTACATCATCCCTTTGTATTTGCATGCTTAGGCTCCGTTTGGTTGCCAAGAAAATATGGAAGTATTATGCCAGAAAGTAAAATGTACAAAAAGAAATTTAATTTTCCTGGATGCTGTTAGGTTGCTTCAGGAAAATGACAAAGAATCTTTATTTTGATGTTCGGTTGACAGGAGAAAAACTTTTCGTCTACATATTTTACCCTTCCTTGTATATGAGATTTTTTTTAATAAAATAAAAACAAATTAAAAATAATTACATATTTTTAAGAACATCCATAAATTAAGTTGGATTTCTAAACCTCAAAACAGTATATATATATATAAACTCCATCTGTGGTTGATTGAGTTAGATTTCTAAACCTCAAAAGCCAGAAACCAAAAGATATATAATTTTTTTTTAAAAGTGGATTTTTAAAAAACGATTGCAAAAAAAAAACTGAACGGGTTTTATTTTTTTTAGAACTAAAAAAATAAATTTTGAAGTAAAAAAAAAACAGGAAGAGGGAATAATAGGGATCTATTTAAAAAAACCATATGAAAAAACGGTGGTCCTTTTTCATTTTTTATTTTATAGATCTACAAAAAAGAATAAAGGGACGTTAGGTGTTTGGGATGAGACTGAAAGAAAAAAACAAAAGAAAATACCTTTAGTTAGGGTTTTGAGAAAGGAATGCTTCTTTATTTTTTTTATGCATCTGAGAAAAAAAAAACAGGAACAAGAAGAAGAAGACGGCATCAAATTTCTAGAATTAAAAAGAAGTTACATATCACAAATATATAAAATAATAAGAAAAAAAAAAGAAAAAAAATAGTGAGAATACATACCTTAACTGCAAGAAGAAGGAAGCTTTGTTCAGAAGGAGAAGAAAGAAGATTTGATGTGAAGGGTAGAGTGAGAAGGAAGCTTTGAAATCAGGAGAAGAAAGATGATTTGATGTGAAGGGTAGGATAGGGAATGTACTATTCCCTCAATGTTATGTTTTTCGACTACCCAAACACGGCTCCGCATCCTCTACAGCTTAAGACTTGCAGCAATCCATACAGCACCGTTGGATTGTTGCCATGTGGATTTAACCCCAAACTCAAAAACGTTAGTTTAACGGTCATGGTTTTGAATTTTTTTTTTTAATCATTGAAATTTAATACACCTCCGACCAATTTAATACATGCCCCGACCCAACATTTTTCTTCTTCTGCATTCTCTTTTTCTTCTCTTCCTAATATTGTTCTTCTTCTCTTCCTAATACCTGCATTATCCGACC
>JAUPMG010305636.1:0-16552 GCA_031762675.1 Pachysandra terminalis
AAATCACGTATTTTACATGAATTCATCCATTCTAATACTACTCTTATCCAAATGCGCTTAACTTTGAAGTTCTGATGGTATCAATGTTTGAATTAGTGAGTTAAATTAAACCTTAGACGGTCTGTTTGGGTTAACTCCTTACAAATGAAAGGGCTTCAATGTGAAGAGCTTTATTCAAAACGGCTTTGAATCAAAGCCATTGGTTAAAAATTACGTTTGATGAGAAATTTTTTATAGATGGATGCTTTTGTACATAATTTTAGACTTGTGGATTATTTTTTATCTTTTTAAAGAATGTGTAAGAGAAATGAAAATGCACTTTTGTCATTTTAAAAGCTTTACTTAATTTTATAACATGGCTAACTGCTTCCTGCAAACACAATTTTTAAAAGCAATCACACACTTGCTTCACCAAAATGAGCTTCTTGAATAAGCGCTTCCATTCAAAATAATTTTCAAAAGTGTCACCAAACACTAGGGGTGTTAACGGGTCGGGTTTGGGACGGGTCCAACAAGTCCCAGAACTGAGCCCTATTATATGTGATAGTTTCGGGTCTGGGTTGTCACCCTTAGTCCAAGAATCGAACCCACAAATACCCTGTTATAGATACCCGATACTTATTATACCAATATATATTAAAAATATTTATTTAAGCTATTTAATATAATTTTATTATTAATGATCTCATTCTAAAAGCTTAGATTTATCTAAATTTAGTTCAAATATTTACACTAACTCATATTACATATCATCTATAACATAAAATGAATGTCAAATACAAATGGACAGTTAAAAATTAAGAACTCGTAGATTAACTTTCATTTAGTTTTGATTAAATTAATTAATTAATACTATAATTGATTATAAAGAATGTAACTAATATATTATTTAAATATAAATGTGATGTTTATAAAATGAGTTTGGTTCTATCAAATACCCGTCGAGTATACCCGCATAGACTTGATTCTTAATGAGTCCATCTTATATAGAACCAGAACCATACCCTATTATGATCATAAACCCAAAACCGAATACTTTTAAATGGATTTGGTTCTATTGGATTTGTCGGATATCGAGTACCCATTGACACCCCTACGAAACATCCTAGCACTAGGTAAGAGGCCCTGTTATATCTAGAAAGGGCCTCCTATCCTTGAGAAGCTACGCCAAATGGGCCCCAACCATAGTTCATCCGTCCATTCTTTTCCCTTCTCAGTTGGACTCGGCTTTCTCGTCACTTTATTTTGGCGTGGCCATGTATCTTTGCAATCATGGTATTGGTAGCGTGAAGTGTCAAACGGTGATTTACCCGTTGCTCACAAGTATTCATTTAAATTAGTGATTTGAACCAGAACGTTTAGACCTCGTTGGAATGAGTTCGATTGGGATATCCGATGGATAATTTAATACATGATCCGAATTTGAGTTCGATTGATAACTCGGATATCTGAATTTGATCCGATAAATTTTTGGCTTTGCACATTAGTCTTTTTATCCTTTTAAATTTTAAATAAATTTTTTTAACTTATTTAATAATTTTTAGATAATTAAAAAATCATGTACATTCAAAACATCACAATTTATATCACGTGTTTTTATATTTATAGGTCTTTACATATACTTGAATTAATAATATAAGAACACTTAGATTATATATATATATATATATATATGTTAAATTGGATCGGATCTTTGTTAGATCGGATAGGGGTATATCCGAGTACGATCCAATTACGAATCAGATTGGATCACTTTTATTTGAATTGTGAATGTATGATCTTATAAGATGAAGTAATTTACTTTTCTGTATTTTTTTGTATGTGAGATGTACAATTTATAGAGTAAAGTGGCTACAAAAGAATCAGAAACAGATATTTTATCTACAGATAATTAGGAAGGCTTAGCTGTAGGTATTTTCAAATGTTTGAATAGAGTGATGTAGATTAGTTGGTTGAGAAGAGATTTGAATTAATCTTTATCTCTAATATGCCCCCACAAGGCCAGCATCTTATGAAGGAAGCTGAGCTTGTCACGAAGAAGCTGGAACCGTGAAGTGGCCAATGGTTTGGTTAGAATATCAACAATTTGGTCCTTGGTGGATATGTACCGAACCACAAGTGAATTCTTGGCAACTTTGTCCCGAACAAAGTGAAATGCTATCTCAGCATGCTTCATCCTATTCTGGAAGATAGGATTGGCAGTAAGGCAGGTTGCTCCAACATTGTCACACCATAAGATGGGACACTGTTTGGGTTCAACATGGAGTTCTTTCAAAAGAGATTGGAGCCATGTGAGTTATGTAGTGGCTTTTGCAAGAGCATGATATTCAGATTCAGTGCAGAAACGAGCAACTGATCGTTGCTTGTGAGAGGACCAAGAGATGACGTTGGGTCCAAGAAAAATGGCGTAACCACTAGTAGACTTCCGATCATCTAGGCGGCCAGCCCAATCAGCATCAGAGTAGGTTGAGATGGTGAGGTTGTTGGAGCTTCAAATTGGGAGGCAAAGATCAATGGTGTGCTTGAGATACCGAAGTATTCTTTTTACTACAGTATAATGGGCATCTGTGGGCTGTTGCATTTATTGGCATACTTTGTTGACTGAGAAAGAGAGATAAGGTCTTGTTATGGTGGCATATTGGAGAGCACCAATCACACTTCTGTATAATGTAGCATCATTGAAAGAGGTACCCATATCTCGTTGAAGCTTGACATTGGGAGCAAATGGGTTTGAGATAGGTTTATTACCATCTAGATGACATTTCTTGAGAAGGTCCACGATGTATTTTCGTTGTGAGAGTAATAACCCATTAGGTGTGTAAACGACTTCAATACCCAAGAAGAAGTTTAGTCGACCTAGATCTTTGGTGGAAAGTTCTTGACCAAGTTGAAATATGAGATCACGAATGCAAAAGTATGAGCTGCCTGTGACAATAAGATCATCAACATAGACCAAAGTGTAGGTGATTGAGTCAGATGTTTGCCCAATGAATAGAGATGTGTCTGTATTTGAACCTTTGAAGTCTTGAGAGATTAAAAATGAGCTTAACCTTGCAAACCAAGCTCTAGGAGCTTGTTTGAGGCTATAAAGAGACTTTCAAAGGCGACAAACATAGTGGGTATGTTGAGTGTCAACGAAACCCGACGGTGCTTCATATGCACTTTCTCATTTAGAGTGTCATGGGGGAAGGCATTGTTGATATCAAGTTGCCGAATATACCATTTATGAGATACTGCAATACATAAGATTGTCCTTATTGTAACAGGTTTCACCACAGGACTAAAGGTTTCATTGTAATCGACTCCTTCTTGTTGATTGAAACCTTTAGCGACCAGACGAGCTTTGTAACGTTCTATAGTACCATCAGCCCTCTTCTTGATGCGAAATATCCACTTGCAACCAATCAAATTTTGCTGTGGTTTGGGTGGTTCAAGTGTCCGTGTACCATTTTTTAGCAAGGCATGAAGTTCATCTGCCATGGCAGCCCTCCATTGAGGTGATTTTGAAGCTGTAGTGACGGATGTGGGAACTGGATCACTTGAGGGAAGAACTAGATAGCACCAAGGCAGCGGGTATTTTGTGTTGCAGTTCATGATTTTTGGGCGTTGAGTACCATCTTGGGTTATGGTTATCATCAGATGGGTAAGAGCAGGTGCTGGAAAGGTATTGGTAGGGGGTAAAAGAGAGGAGGTCATAGTCGTTTTGTGTGAGGTACTGGGAGGAGAAATTCGGTAGTTACTTGGTGCGGTGGTCATGAGAGGTGATGGGGGGGGAATGATAGGTGGTGGAGGTAAAGCGGTAGTTAAGGGTGAAGGTTGTGGGGATGGTTTGAAGATAGAATCTGCAAATGGAAAGGTAGTCTCATAAAAAATAACATCATGTGCAATATAGAGATATTTGGAGACTTGATCAAAACATCGGTAGCCATGAGGAAATGGACTATAACCTAAGAATGTGCACTTCGTGGATTTGAACTCTAGTTTATGATGCTGATATGGTCTAAGGCATGGATAACATGTGCATCCAAAGACCTTTAAGAATCCATAGTCCGGTGGTTTGTGATAGAGCTTCTCCATTGGTGATATGTTGCCGATGACTTTGGAGGAAAGTCGATTGATAAGATAAGATTCACATTTAAAAGCAAAGCCCCAAAAGTGCATTGGAACCGAGGAATGTGCCAAAAGTGCTAATCCCATTTCGACAATATGGTGTTGCTTCCTTTCAACAACGCCATTTTGTTTATGGGTGTGAGGACAAGAGAGGCGATGGCCAATGCCGCAAGAGGCAAGATATGTTGACAGTCCGATATTCACCACCCCAATCATTGTGTAAATATTTGATTCGTGTCTGAAACACATTTTCGACCAGAGATTTAAATTTTACAAAACATGCCAAGACATCACCTTTGTTGGCAAAGGGAAGCAACCATGTAAATTTGTTGAAAGCGTCAATGAAAATAACATAATATTTGTTGCCATTAAAGGATGATATAGGCGCAGGTCCCCAAACATCAGAATACACATTTCAAACGGTGTGTTCACCGGAGTAGAGATTGAGGAAAAAGGAAGAGAATGACTCCTTTTTTACATGCATCACAGGCATGGGTATTCTTTTTTGAAAATGGTGTACCAAGCTGCTTGAGAATATTTCGAACAATCCGAAACGTAGGATGTCCAAGACGTTGGTGCTATGTAGTTAATGCCTCATGAAGTAGAGCCAATTTATTGAATTTTTTATTCATACATAGCTCGTAAAGGCCATTACTGCTCAGTCCGTGTAGAAGAACCTTCCCCGTGCGAATGTCCTTGACACAAAAAATAAGACAGATAAAATTCGAAGACACAGTTATTATCCTTGGCAAAATTATTCACGGATAGCAAGTTTTTGTTTACTGAAGGCACATGTAAGATGTCTTTTAGTGCAAGATCAGTAGAAGGTGTGTGAATAGAAGAAGAACCAATATGGTGAATCATCAAACTTGTCCCATTACCTATCTTGACTATGTTAGATCCATCATAGTTCGAGGCAAGCTTCAGATTTGCCAAATCGGATGTTAGATGATGAGTAGCTCCTGAATCAGGGTACCAGCTGTCGTGTGATGGTGCATCGATAGAGGCATTATAAGGATGAGGTGACGGTGAAGGAGGAACAAATTGGAAGGCTTCAATTTAGCGATTGTGACATTAGAGTGCAACATGACCAATACGATTGTAGACTTGATAGACTGGTCTAGAAGTCGAAATGGTAGTGGAGTTGCTATTGCGTGGTTGGCCATAGGCTTGGTTCCTTCCACGATTGTTGCTATTCCTGCCACGATTATGAGATCCACCGTGATACTAACAGTCATTGGACAAACTGTGACACCATGTGAAGGGAATGTATTGGAACGTTGGGCAATGTTTGCTGTGATTGGTAGTTCAGGTGGATGAGCGTCTTACTGAAAAAAGAATTCCTCAGTGAGGAGGAAGCCAAGAAGATCTGCAAGTAACATCGTCTGTACGAGTTGAGATCAATGTACAGAATGGACCGTATTCGGATGGAAGGCCACCCAAGATATATAAGATACGATCATCGTCAGTGACAGGCTTTGCAGCAATAACAAGTTGATGAGCAAGGGTTTTTGCACGTTGAAAATACTTTGTGATCGAATCAATGCCTTTCTTAACGTGTTGTAACTGCATTCGAAGTTGAAAGATGCGGGCCTTAAAGTAAGCAGCATAGGAAGTCTCCAAGGCAATCCACACATCTCTAGAAGTATTGAGCCCATTTACTTGGGCAGGTTTGAACCTCTTCTGACAAAGAGGTTAACAACCAACTAAGGAGAAGCTGATCATGGCGATGCCAAGCAACATAGACTGTGTTGATAGTAGGTGCAACATTGGTGTCGGAGGAGCTGAGCCGAGTGGGACAGGGGATAAACCTACCGATATAGCCAAGTACAGAGTTGCCTCGTAGTTAGGGGATGTTATGAACCTACCAGAAAATCCCAATTTTCTGAGATTTTTGATTTATTTGTAACTCTCACCCCATATCTCTATGGGAGTGGATCAAAATGGTCAAAACATAAGCGGAAGACTAAAACAGTTCTAGTAAGATATAAGTAACTAATAATATCAAAACTAAATCCGATACAATCTAAATGAAGGAAAGACTACTTCTAAACTATTACTAATAATCTACCAGAGTGCGATACCCAATCCAGTCTCTCTCTTCGTGACTAAGCTCCTGAAACCTGAAATATATAAAACAACACACATCATATGAAAGCCAGAATGAATAATTCTTCAATGAAGTGTATTTGCTCATACTCCAACATTATGAGAAAAGTGCAACAAGTGTAATATAAGTGTATATGAACTGTATATGTGCAAGTGGTGAACATTAAGGTGGAATAATTATAACTTTACACAATCCATCGTTCTCTCCCATCCTTACTGAGTATAACTCTAACGGCCAGCATCTCTATAACTATATGCCTAAATTTATATGGAAATTAGGCCAAGTGTTTCATACACAAGGCACTCACACTAATATCAATAGACTTGCAAATGCCAAACGAAATAGAAACGCTATATGGCAATGTGAAATATAGTACGTTCCCACGTGATCCCAATCTCTATCCAGGGTGTCCCACCAATGTGAATTCACCCCTGTTTTTACGGCTAAGGGATAGGATTCTTCTATGTGTACAACATAGTTTTATGGGTTTTCAACCAAGGAGGCACAATCCTCCCACTTATTTTTGGTCATGGGTAAATACCGAGGCTTACTCCAACGTGCGGATCCCTCAGGGAATCATACATATTCACAATCTAACAGAAAGGTATTATTATGGTCTCACTGTCTCCCAAGCTTACACCAACGTGCTGATCCTTGGGAGAGCTCACCATCTTCTAAGCTGCACCAACGTGCTAATCCTTGGGTAAGCATCATCCCTCAAGTCTGTAGAGGCATACCCACATTAGGTTCTCTCTTAGCTTGGGCATAATAAAATGGTCCTCTCATAGGACGATAATAGTCAACAAGTCAGTCATCTCATATGTGAGTCTAAACCCAAGGTATCATGTGGGGTGTTAGACCAGGCTATCACTGCCAGAAGGTCTATATGCAATTCCTCATATTCAGGTCCATTCATTAATGCAACACACAATGCATCATAGACATATATTCAATACATCAATCATATGGGCACAGTCCCATAATCTACTCTATAAAGTACCATAGTACACAACATACATTATGATAATTCATAAATGTCATGAAAGGAAAACAAGGTAAACATATCCACTTATGATGGTGAGATAAGACAAATTGAGCACACACAAACTCCATACCCAATATCAATCACACTTAAGCATCTAAACATATTCCAATTATCACAAATATGTATTTGAGGTGTAACAACATCTTACCAATCATTCATCTTAGCAAACCATACAAGGAAGTATACCAAGTAGTGCTTTTCCAACCCATTTGAGGGTTATCACCCCACAACTTCTACTCTTAGCATCCAAACATGTATATAATGATGGTTTTGAGCTAAAGAAAGTGTTTTGGGGCCATTCATACAAGAGTCCCCAAAATCTCCTATCGCTCGGGCAAATCTGAAAAAGCTAACATTCGGGTTGAAGGGTTATATTTTGTATGGCAAGTTTTTTGACTCCGGAAATTGGCTAAACATGTGAGGTTGGTCGTTTTACACGTGTCAACATTTGAGTCTCCATCATCGGACCAGGGGAACTACTCAGCGAGGTCCTCGGCGGCTTCTCAGCCCGCTGAAAAGGCAAAAGTGTTCCAATTGATTTGGCACTTCGGGGTTTGGTCCGGATGAGTCTCGATAGATCAAAAATGAACTCAGATTTTCTCCAAATATTGAGTTTGGTGACCTCTTCGGCTTACCGAACTGGGTCTCGACGACCATTCCAGAGAGCCTAGAAAAGCTCTAAGATTCGACAGGCTGCTCGGCGACCTGCTCGCCGAGCAGGTCGCAGAACCTCGGGAAGGGTCCAATCAATCTGAAATTTCACAGAGAGGTCGCAGAACCTCTCAGGAAGACTCGGTTATGCTTTTTGTGTCAAGAGTTTTGGTCTACATTAGGGATTTGTGGGTTTCTCTCAATATTTCCAACTTTAGGGATTTGATTTCCACATATCAGCTCTAATAAGAAGGTCAGGAGTTTAAATCATCATCTAAAGCATGTAAATCATGTAATAATCCCAAGGAGAAGGTGGGCATTCAACAAATAAACCCTTCTTTTTTGTCACAATGCCAAATACAAAAACAAATATGAAATCAAGGAAGGGATACTCAACTCGGGGTGTCGCCGGAGTGTGTCGCGGTTGATCCGTCGTCTCCGAGGTTTTCCGACGATCTTCCTCCATTTTCAAAGCTCCAAGAGAAGAAGAAGACGAAGAAGAAGAAATGAAAATATGAGCTAAGTGTTCTATTTATAGGCCTTAGAGATCAAGTTGAGAATAGGTCTAGCAGTAAGGGCAAAATGGGGTTTCCGGTCCTATAATTTCTAACTGGGCACCTAAGTGACTACCGTTAGAGGGCTTTTGCTGATGGGTCTGAGGTGGGTTTCTAGAGCTGTTAGATATATTTATTTTCTTATCTGATTATTTTATTTTAAATTAATTGCTAAAGTCACTGCTAACTAATTAGGCTGGCTCCCAAAAATAAATTTATTTTTAATTAGTTTTAGGGGTTAAGGTATATCCTAATGAGTATTAACTCCTGCCTATTAATGGATTTAGTTTACTAGATTTCCAATTAGGTTTGAATTCTAACTTAATTACTAGGGGTGTTATTCAGGTTCTTACAGGGACCACTTGGTTTTGCGAGATATGATAGTTATCAGTAGTGAATTCAATAGTACCTGCATGGGATTGGGAAGATGATAATGGAAACAGTGATAATGGAAGAGTTATCAGTGGCTGAAGATGAGGCTCATGGTGAAACAAAGAAAAATGAAGTGCTTTTGGATTTTAGGATCTGTGCTCTAATACCATATGCGATCTTATAAGATGAAGTAATTTACTTCTCTGTAATTTTCTGTATGTGAGATGTACAATTTATAGAGTAAAGTGGTTACAAAAGAATCAGAAAATAGATATTTTATCTAGAGATAATTAGGAAGGCTTAGTTGCAGGTATTTTCAAATGTTTGAATAGGGTGATGTGGATGAGTTGGTTGAGAAGAGATTTAAAGTAATCTTTATCTCTAATAAAGATTAATAGCGGAACATAAATCTTATACCGAATTTGGAGTTTTCAGATTCGGATCATGATCCGATCCGTTTACAAGTCTAGAAATAAGAAGCACTTACTACGAAGCTTGCTACTAATACTTATCCACACAGTTATCAACAAGCATATCTATACAAGTTATTGTTATAAAGAAAAAATAAAAATGTGAACAATATCTATCTACGAAATTTCCATTATATCTCATCTGTCATTCCCACAGGTGTTTATGCTGATAAAGCCGATGTAAAGAACTTGCTAAGTGAGAAATATGGAAAGCTTTCAGGTAATGAAATGAAGGACAATAGGAAGTTCAGTGATGATTTTCTAGAACAGGATATATGCATGACTATTAGACTTCAAATTGTCTACAGCAGATTATGCATTCGTTCTGTATGTCGTGCTTTTGAAGATGGATTTTTCTCATGGATTTCAGATTTTTTGTTCTTTTTTAACCTTTCCAAAGTAAACTCAGTTGGGACATTGATGAAAGCTTGTCATCTTTAAGGTTCCCAGCTTGTCACATTTTATGATGACCTAAGATGACTCTCTAAGATTAGATCATGTAATAAGACAGTTGCATGTAGTTGTATCTGCTTGTCATCCTTCCATCCCGGTCTGTTCTCCTTGTTTCATAATAAGATCAATGTAATTTCTCTTTTTCTCAAAGAGTAACTTGGAGATGTGAAGTTTGAGAGTTGTAGGGTCACAGTAGGCAGTATAGTAGAAGCTCCTAGCAATCGAGAACAAGGTTCTAAAGACCGGAACCGGTCGCCGGACCGATCCCGTTCGGTTCCGGTCTGGACTCGTCCCGGCCGGTCTAGATCCGGTACAGAAAACAAAAAAAAATTAAAAATTTCAGACTGGCCGAAACCGGTCACCGAACCGGCAGGACCGGTGGGACCGGTCGCGGATTGCCAGACCGGCGGTATCGGTTGTCGGACTGGCGGACCGACAGTATTGGACACAGAACTGGAGGGACCGGTCGTCGGACTGCCGAAACCGGTCACGAACAGGCGGGGCAAGTCACCGGACCGCCGGTCCATAACTCCGCGATACAAGTCTTTGTATCGCGGGTTGGAACCGGACCGGTATGGTCTGGTTCCGGTCCGGATCGGTATCGCCCGATCCTTGAAACCATGATCGAGAAAACAATTTGCTTGGTGTCAGGTTGGATGCCATCGTTCTTCCGTGTCACTTGCTGCATAAGCTCTTGCATTTCTCGTTCTATCTGATTGTTGGAGAAACCGGTCCCGTATCTGCCGCTTTCCTTCAACTTGTTTATAAGCAGTAATAAGCTCATGGTTGATTTTCAATTAACAAAATTTGTGTGTACAAATTTTGTGATCCATAGAGATTGTAATCTCACATATTAAATTAAAAAAATTGATTTTGTTCAGTATATCTTGGGATTGTTACTCTTACTTGGATCATTAGTGTTCCAGGGTTCAAGATGCTTTAATGACATCAGTCAGGCACGACATCAGTTATATAAATCTTCAATCTTACCAAGGCTTTATCAGTGGGTGGTAAATTTTATCATGAAGTCACTTCCTCTGCAAATGAGCCAACAAAAAAGAATAGACAAGAAAGGGAAACCATGTCTTCCTCGAAGCTGTTAAAATTTATTTCTACTAGGGGTGTCAACGAGTCGAGCTAGCTCGGCTCAGGCTCAAGCTCGACTCGTATGAGTCGAGCTTGAGCTCTATAATTAGGCTCGCAAGCCTGAAAAAAAGCTCATATCTTAACGAGCTTGAGTTGAGCTTGGATATGCTCGGCTCGGTTAAAGCTCGGCTCAGTTTGTGCATGAGATAATATGTTCATATTCTTAGATATTAAATTATGTATTAATATTAAACACACATGTTAACATATTATATTACATATAATAATAATTATCAACTATAATATTAATGCATTTGTAATAATCTAAGTTTTTTTACGAGACAAATTTTTTATAAGTCGAACTTCTTGAGAGCCGAGCTTTTACAAGCCTAAGCCTAGTTGGGCAAAACTTGGCTCGGCTCGGAGCCTAAATATTTTTAACGGGCTCAGCTCAGGCTAGTAATTTATGAGCCTGAGCTGAGCTGGGCAGAATTTGGCTCGGCTCAACTCATTTACAACCCTAATTTTCACTACACAAGAAAGGGACTTATAGTGTGACCATGTAGAGGCGGTCGACCCGAAGTGCCTATAAAACCAGTATATACAGGCGGTCGGATTCAACCGCGCCTTTACTAATACGAAGCTCCTGCAAAACTTTCCATCTTCCGTCTATTTGTTTTTTTTTTTATTTTTTTCTCCTGCGATTACCGCCCAGCCCTCTTCCTTCTCTTGCGCAACTCCTGCAAAATACCATTTCCCTCTACCCTCTGTTTTTTTTTTTTTTTTCCTCTGCGATTGCCACCCAACCCTCTTCCTTCTCTTGCACAAGAGAACTTTGAACCATCTACAAGATCCACAAGATCACGAGCTGCTTCAAGGTAGAATTGAGACTACGAATTATGTTTTCAAGGATCGGGCAATACTGGTCTGTACCAGCCGATTCGAATTAGCATCGGACCATATCGGTCCGGTTTCAACCCGCGATACAAAAGAAGTATCGTTGGGTCATGAACCGGTAATTCGACTACCGATTTCGCCGGTCCGGAGACCGGTCCCGCCGGTACTTCCGGTCGGCGACCGGTTCCTGTTTTTAAAACCTTACTACGAATGACTTGAATCTCTACAAGTATGCAGAAATCGAACCTACTTTTTCTCCAAGAGACTACGAATCGAGCTGCTTCAAGGTAGAATCGAGACTACGAATACCTAGGGTTTGATCTTCTTTCAAACAGGCGATCAAAGGCTAGAACCTACAAGGAAACGTAAAATCTCAAGATTCAGGTACATTTCTTCTTCTTCTTCTTTTCCCGATTTGTAGTGTTTATTGGGTTTCTTGTTTGATTGGTTGGATTGATGAATCTAAATGTTGTTTTTATTAGAGAAATTAGATGTATTTTTCTATTGTTGGATTATGTTGTGATATTTATGCCAAATCAGTCATTTTTGACAAAAACATGGTGGAATCTCTTATCTGCAAATGCTTGTTTGAAAACATTTTCATATTGACATTAATATTTAATTGTCTCTAAAGGTTTTTAATGCTTTTGATATGGATATTCATAATGTTTGTCCTGTTTAGTTTCTATATTTTATTCTTGTTTTGAGTTCCAGATCTTTTATGTAGTTGTGAAAATTATGTGTTCATGTATTCTCAGCTTTGTTTGATGTATACTGTTCTATATATCACAATACTTAAACTAATGATAGGATTTTAATTTTGGAAATTTTACAATGGTCACATGAAGATCTGGCGGAGGGCACCATTCCTTTCAATACGGTTACGAAAGCTCGAGGAAATTTGGGGGTTTTGTTCTTCGGGATTTCGCTGAAGGTAAGTGGATTTCTCATTTCTCAGAGTTTTAATTCTTCTAATCCTATTCATGAATTTGAAATTAGTTTAGTATGAATTTGAATTGATCGATAACGTTAGGATTAGAAAGAGGGAGAGAGAGAGAGAGAGAGAGAGAGAGGGGATTATATTGTAAAGCATAGTCATTGGGCTTTGATTAAAAGCATATTAATTAATTGGAATTTTTTATATGAAGGTGTTTTATGTATCATTTGATAGATGGGTGGTTGACCATATCAATGAAATTTCTCTAAGATAACTGCTGAGATGCCTTTTACATCTTTGAGCTTTTTATGTAATTCTGGAGATGTAGCATGACCATATCAATGCACATTGGTTATCTGTGTTGGGCAATACCCCACGTGAATTGGGCAAGGGTCAATAAGACCTGCCACAATTAAAACATTTTTTATTTAAAAAAGAAAATGGATTATTAAATAATTTAAAAAATATACATAGGCTATATACCGGCAGTCAATCACTGCCGGTAATAACACAACAGTTAAAGGGGCAGCCACAAAACTGCCTGTGAGAATAGGTGCATTTCCTACCAATTATACAGGCGGTTGTCGGCTGCCGAATTGGGTTCTGTTGTAACTGGCGGCCAATGACCGCCCGTATAACCTTCTGCGACACCACTTAACGGGTGGTGTGTTTAATGCACCTATTATTATTAGCAGCGGTTTTTAAGTGTGTTATTGGCGGTTTGTGGCCTGTAAAACCTCATAATTTGTAGTGTTCTTGCTTTCAATCTTATTAAAGGACCACCTGAAGATCTTTTTATTCCTTGTATGACTTTGTGATGAAATCACTTTTTTGGCAAATGAGCTAACAGGAGTAAGCAAGAAAGGGAAATTATGCCTTCCGCTATTAATAGTTATTTCTTGCTTTCCATCTGATTAACAAAGAACCACTAGAAAACCCATTTATCATTTCTATGACTTGGGTGTAGTTCTAATTCAAAGGTTCAATAAAATATCATCAATCTCCTACAATAAAAGCTACAAAAAGATCTTCATGTCCAAAGAAATTTGTACACACAAATTTTGTTAATTGAAAATCAACAAACAAGATATGCTGAACAAAATCAATTTTATTGATTTAATATGTGAGTTACAATTTCTAGGGATTTTCTTTATACAAAAGAAATTGTCCTCTGATTCTTCTATTCGGGTTCCTCGATTTAAGGGCTAAAAATAACGAATTCTTAAATCGGGATTCTTCTTGAAAGAAAGTTGTAGATTTGTAGACTTCACGAATCAAATCGTGGGGATTTATTGCGCTTGATTTTCGGGCATGTAGACTTCTAGAAGATGTGGGTCGAAAGCTTCAACTTTGGTGTAGATCTCTGGGTTTTTGTGTGTATTCAAAGAATGAAGAACTTGAATCTTCAAGCTCGAGTGCTGTACTTTTGGGCTTCAAGTCTGCAGATCTTCAGGTCTTCAGCACTTTAAATATTCAAAGTGTCAGAGCAGCAGAGCTTCAGTATCTCTTTTCCATCTTCTGATCCTTTCTGGATGGGAGAGGACTACCCCTATTTATAGAGTTGGAGGAGAGAGTCTTCTTAGAGTTGGAAATAATTTCCAATTTAATTAGGGATTATTTACATGTGGGAGGGTAGAGTTTTACTTGTTCTCAACCACTTTAGGAGATTATCTAATATAAGATAATTCTTTATTTAAGAATTATCTAAATTTTGATTAGATATCTTTTAGATAATTCTTTTGAGAATTATCTAGATTTTTTTTGGATTTTAGGATAATTCATATATAATATTGAAAATTATTATAATTATAATTTAATAATTCTTCTCTGGGACCCATTTGAACTAAATAAAGATTTAGTTTGATTTGGGAATCTTATTTTAGTGGACCCATTTTGTTAGATCATGTCATGTGGCAGAATTTTAATCTCTAAAATTTCTCCTTTCTACAATTGGGTTGGGTTTAGGGTTTTCAAAAAAAAATTCGGGTTGGTGTTTGGGTTTCAGAGTTTGGGTTGCAAATTAGGATGAGTTGGGCTTGGGTTGACCTCCAAGGAAGTCGGGTTGGGTTGAGCTCAACTGGACCCAAACCGACCCACGTTGCACCCCTAGTTTTTGTTATATCAACCTTCCATCCTCTATCTTACCCGTAACAACATTTATTTTATTATTGTTGTTGTTGTTGACACCCCAATTTGCACCGGTGTACAGTTTCTCCTTGTTTTGCAGTTTCTTAAAGGCTTGGCTTGAAAATCAACAACTCTTAATCATCTTCTGAATCCCACCTCTGCTATGTGTTCAAATTCCTTGAAATTTTTTGAAATTCATGAAAATAACCAAAATACCCCTGAGGATCCCAACTACCCTATTTCCTCATCAAAAGTCTATTTTTGACTCGAAATCTGAATTCTATACAAAATGATTTCAAACGAGTACTATATTGGCTAGGTTCGGAGTTTGGTATAAAAATGACTATTTTACCCTCGACAGTCTTTTTAACCAAAACTTGCAATTTCAAAGGTCGAAATAGGATTCTGATTTCAAATTTGAGTTCTACAGACCAAAACCTTCAATATGACTATCAATTTGCAAAATTCCGAGTTGTGGTAGCCAAGGGTCCCTTTTGGCAGTTTTTGAGAAAATGTTTTGACACGTGTGCAGTATTGGATGATATCATGCTCTTGCAGTGCCGTCGTGCGCTTGTGGTGAAGAATCTCACCACGCTTGCGTACAACAAATTAATATCAACAAATTAATATCCCCAACAACCTAACTAATCAGATTCTCTTGTTTCAAAGAAGCCCCAAAATATTTTATTATTTCAAAAACCCCTCACATAATTTTTGTCTTATTAATCTTTTGTTTTCAATAAACCAATAGAATATATTTTATTTCAAAATCCCCAGAGAATATATTTTATTTCAAAATCCCCCTCCCTGACTAAAAAAGCTAGGAGCGAACCAGATTCCCTCTCTCTCTATTTTCTGTGATTTTGGGAACAAAGAAAGAAAACACTAAAAAACCCTCCTTCTCCAAGCAGAAACAACCCTAAATTGTAACTCAGGAAATCTTCTCTAGCGTTGCCACTCGACGACGGCCATTTCCGGCATCCCTGTTTTTTGGCGAGCAACTCCTGCCATTCTTTCTCATTTTGTTTTTAGATTTTTTCGGTCTGAATCTTCTTCTCCCCAAAATCTCTCTAACCCGAAACCCTAATTACCTCTCACACATTTTTTGGCGGCATCCGGTAGTTCCTAATCTCTAACTAACCGCTCTCCAATCCACAACAACTTCATCAATCGAAACCCTCTTCATCTGTTGTCGCGGCTGCTGCCGCAACAACAGCGCCTTCCCCTTCCACCCGCGGTCTCTTCGTCAAATAACCACCATCGGAGCAATCCTTTTAATCCAATAAACACTATTGCATTTCCCTTTTTTTTTAGTTCTCCATTCTTTGTTAGGATCATAATAGAAACAGAGATAAAAGAGACAAAATTACTAGTTTGACAACCACACTCAAGCAACTTTATTCAATAAATCGATGCCTCTTCTCAGTACAAGGCCCTCCTATTTATAATAGTTCTTCTCCTACAATCAAGGGTCCGATTATTCTCCTGCAATCAAGAGATCTGAATAGATCTCTAAATGCAAAAAGGGAAACTAACTATAATAAAGAAAGCAGCAAAGGTAAGCTGCCGGCCTTATTCACAGCTAGCAGATCCGTAGCTCGTGATAAGTCATGAATTATTACATATTTACATCATTTTATCATGACTTATTTAGCATTTTTAAGCCTTCTAAGTCCTCTTTGTTCATAATTTACATGAATTCTCTTTTACCATTGCATAACATACATCTAACTTTATATA
>JAUPMG010305656.1:0-16550 GCA_031762675.1 Pachysandra terminalis
CGTCATACATTTCACAATTACATAGCATGGATGTAGTAGCCACACAATGGCCTACACCCACATATCGGCACAAAGCCACGAGTATATTACCCCACATAGCATACATTTCATACATATGCAAATCATGCACATTATATTGAGACCGTCAAGTCTGAGAAAATGGATTTTTGTAAAACTATCGTCGATAGCTTCAATCAGCCAATGTACTCCCTCGTTTACCGAATGTGCCAGAAATTCAGAATATAATTTTTATAATAAATTTCAAATCTGAACTTTAAAAACAGAATTATAGTTTTTTATTATTTAGGGAAATCATCAAATCTGAACTGCTAAAACAGAATTATAATATTTAGGCAAATCACCAAATCTGAATTGTAACCAGAATTATAATATTTAGGCAAATCACCAAATCTGAACTGCTAAAACAGAATTATAGGTTTGTACAGCAACTTGAAACCTGAACTAAAATAATAGAAGATATAATTGCCACTAATCTAAGCATAAAAATATATTAATTTTATTCTTTGAATTCCAAAACTAAATATATATATATATATATAGTATTATTACTTACCTTAGGTACAATTTCAGTAGAACACAACCTCCCCTCAATTTCCCCTTTGAATTACTCTTAGTTCTCCACCTTCCTTCTTCTTCTTCTTTTCTGCAGAATTCTACCTTCTAACTAAACAACTAATCTATTTACTAGTTTAATAACTTATGTAATTAATAATATAAGTAACTTACTAATCTCATACAAGGTTTTAAATTTCGATTTCGCTAGACATTTCGCCAAGGGGGGCATGGCGAAATTTCGCCTAACTTTCGCCCATAATTCGCCGAAATTTCGGCGAAATGGGGAAATATCACCATTTCCCCCCTTGGGGAAATGGCGCGGCATGTCGCTGAAATTTAAAACCATGATCTCATACTAACTAATTAATTTACTAACTATTAGTAATATCATTATATTAACTTATTAGTTAATACTAATCATTTTATTTAATCTTACTTTAACTAATCTGAATTAGTGTTAATTAACAAGGATTATCCTTAATTTAATTATGAATAGGTTTAAGGTTATCTTTAGGGACATTTGTCCTAATTCTAGCCTAGGTCTTGCCACGTGTCGTGTGTAAGCCTAGGTTACCTTTTGATTATGCTTTAATGGCATTCCTGTAAATATTAAGTTGAATTATTAACTTTACTATATAACTTATTTATAAATTTGCCATTTCATTTATTTCCCTCTATATCCTTCAGTTACCATATAGCTTACCTTTAGGCTTGTAATGCGTTCTCACCAATCACATGTGCCCTTCATCATGCTTGGTGCGTAATTAGACTTAAGAATTACATAATAAAAATTTAAGTTTAATTATTTAATTACCAATCACATATATACATTTATATGCATACTTATATATAAATATTGGTACACCCATCATCTATATTACCATTACTGTAGATATTGGTTAGTATATATTCACTAAGCAAGTACTACATTATACATGTAATTACTAAGTTAATTATAATATAGCATTTAATTAAATTTCAATCCATTACACATTCATTCGCAATTAAGATAATGTCCATAATTTCTCCCATTGATAAAGGCACTTTGATTCTTAGACACTACTTGTCCAACCACCAATCTCAACCTGTTAGCTAAAACTTTAGCTATTATCTTATAAACACTGGTAACAAGACTAATAGGTCTGAAATCTTTCATCCTCAATGCACCTCCTTTGATCTTAGGAATGAGAACTAAGAATGTAGCATTGGTAGCTTTGCTAATGATCCCACTGAATGGAACTCTTTAAACACTTTCATTAAATCCTCTTTGATGACATTCCAACAATCTTAACAAAAAGCCATATTGAATCCATCAGGGCTAGGAGCCTTGTTCTTATCCATTTCTCACATCAAACAAAAACTTCTGGTCAAAATGTTATAAGGAATGGAAATAATCCGCAATCTCTTTCTCAATTTCCTTATGGTCCTCTATAACATTACCATCCCTTTCCATCATCACAATACATTTATTTTTCCTTCTAAAGTTAGCCACCTTGTGAAAAAAATGTAGTATTGCCATCTCCATCCTTAAGCCAAAGCATTTTTGATTTCTGTCTCCAACTCACCTCCTCCGTAAAGATATCCTTAACTCCATTTTCCATTTCCTCTTACTCAACCTTTCTTCTTCCATAAGAACTCTATCTTCTTCAATTCTATCAAAATTCTGAATTCTAACAAAGCCTTCTTTTTCCTTTCCGGGATCCATCCAAAAACC
The DNA here is from genome assembly GCA_031762675.1 of Pachysandra terminalis. Lineage (NCBI taxonomy): Eukaryota > Viridiplantae > Streptophyta > Magnoliopsida > Buxales > Buxaceae > Pachysandra > Pachysandra terminalis. Next base: position 2,291 of record JAUPMG010305656.1, read on the forward strand.
TCCTTATTCCACACCTTAATTGTATCCCACAACCCTTTAAGATATCTCATAAATTTAAAACCTTCCCACCCACTCTCCCCTTCCCTCTTCTCCCTGCACAACCTCAATTGATCTTTAAAATTCGGGTGGAGAAGTCAAATGCTTTCAAACCTGAGAGGAGGAGGACCACCCTAGCCCACCAACTCCGAGTTAATCAAAATGGGAAAATGATCAGATATAGGTCTCCCAAGAACCTTTTGGGTCACATGGGGAAAGTGCTCATCCCACGAGACCGAAGCCAAGAATCTGTCTAACCCATGGTGTAAGGGATCGTCTGATCCAACTCGGGATCGGAAGGGGACGATCCCCGAGTCATTTCCGATCCGAGAAGAACCAAAAGTAAAAATGGATCGTCCGATCCTGGTCCGGATCGGACGATCCATAAATTTTGTTTTTTTTTTTTATTAAATGTGGCCGTTCGTCTCGGCCGAGAACGATCCCGAGCCGGGAACCGAGTTTAAACACTATGGTCTAACCTACAACTTACAATATTATCCTGTAAATTCGACGAAGTGAACCTACCCCCAAGAAGCGGATAATCCACCAAATCACAATCATTGATGAAATCTGCAAACCCCCTCATACTCTTAGTAATCCGGCTCCTACCGGACTTCTAGGAAAATCTAATAACATTGAAATCACCAAAAAGACACCACGAAACATCCGCCGAGATATAAATCCTCCTAAGTTCCTCCCAAAACTTAGGGCGATCTCTATGCTTATTAGGACCATAAATTCCCACCAACACCCATTCAAACCAATCACTCTCACTCTAGAACTTAATAGCAAGGGAAAATCTACCTCTCCAATTCTCAACTTTCTTCACACAATCTTTATCCCAAACCATGCAAATACCACCAGACCTGCCAACAGAAGGAAGCCATTCCAATCTGTGCTTCTAGCACCTCCCATTTGCCTAATAATTCTCCTTGAGATTACTTCCTTCTTAGTTTCCTGAATAACTAAAATATCAGCCCCAACTCTTCTTGAAGAAGTGAATAGGCTGACAATTGATTTAGAGCTGAAGTAGTGCCTATGTGTTAAGATTAAGTTTAGCAAGAGAAAACCGAAGGAGCTAAAGAGAGAATCAAGGAAAAGGGTGAAGAACCCTTAAGGGGAATTCAAATGTGATGCTTAATTGAATAAGTGAATAGGATGAAAATTGATTTAGAGCTGAAACAGTGCCTAAAGAAAGTAATTTCCATATTTTCCATTTTATGATTGATTTCAAACTCATAATGGTTTTTAAATCAAAGAAATTTATATGCTTTATGTTGATTTAAGGGAGGATGGTGGTTCTATAAGCTTTCTATGCAATTTGAAACCTCATATCTCCCATGTTTCAAGGGATTTTCTGGTAATTCCTGTTTCAGATGAATATATGAGTAGTTTATTGTAACACGCTAAATTGTTTTTTAAGAACTTGAATTTCAATTGGTTGGTTTGCATGTGAACTCTACATAAGCATCACACAATATCATAAACCATGGGTTGGGCTTAATTTAAAAGATTTGGGCTTAAGTAAGTTAGTTGGTGGGCTTATTTAAATTTGAGTTAGAATTGAACCTTAATTAAGTAGCTTTGGGCTCAAGTTAAGTGGGTTACGTGAGTAATTGGACCCAAGAGGTCTCCTTGAGGCCCAAGTCACTAAAATAGATTCTTAAAGAGTAAACATTCTGGAGAGATAAGGTTGTGCTAAAATTTAGGATCGAGGAGATTCTAAAAAGAAGAAAATAAAAGGGTTTTCTAAGTGCACTACAACTCTAGTTAGTTTCTTCATAAACTATTATAAAATAGGAAAATTAATTGGATGTAGACCATTAGAGAATTGCAAAAAACGTGGGTAGCATTGGGAGAGAAGCTCTAGTCACCGAAAACCCTAAAGGTAAGAGAGAAAATGAAGAAAAACAGAAGAGGAAGAGAAAACAACTTGATGGATCAAACCAGAATTCTCATAATCTGTGAGTAGGACTTTCTATGTGGTTTACCTGATGTTGTTTTAGGATTTTCTATACGTGTTGATTGTTTAGTAATGCTTATATGATTATACATGCTTTGATCTTCCATGAACGGTTGATGATGTATGTGAGAAATCATCACCATTTTCTGCAAATTTGGGCACCTTTGGGAGCCCCGTCGGCAGGCCAACAGGACCTACCGAAATCCCTCGGTGGACCGAAGAGGCCACTGATGACCTGCCGACGGAAACCCAGCTTTCGGGTCCAGCCACCGAAGGACCTCCGGTCCACTGAAGGCACCTGCCGATGCCTCTCGGTTGACTACAGGTCCACCGAAGGCCTACCGAACCAATTTTCTTATTTCAGTTATTTTTGTTTTATTTTATAATTAATTGGTATAAGTGTGTTATCTATCTTGAAGTTTTATGATGATTTGACATACTTGTGTGTGATTATTGTATACGTTGAATATGTTAATGGTAATGCATGGATTGCTAAGTGATTTAAGGATGTATATTATGATCGTGAATATTGATGCATATAATGAATGAAAAACTTATGGAGAAGGTTGAGGATGAGAAAAAGCCCAATAGACCACTTGATGAATATGTTTTGTGCTTTATCATGAAAGATGATCGGTGAGACATCTTGGGAGGATTCCCATGACCAGAAATAGTGTGGGGGAAAATTACACCTCAAAGTCCCTAGAACTACGATACCTGAAAACCCAGCCTAACCATAAGTGTTCCAGGTGATACCTAGGGGGTCAATGGTGGTTATACATGATACAAGCCATGTTATAGGGAAGGAGGAGGCCTTAGCCCAACGTTGTCATGGGTGACCCAGGTAGAGAGACCTTGGAGGCTAACATATCAGATGCCCAACCTTGTCATATGTGACCCAGGTGAGGAACCTTGGGGGTTTGCTGATATGAGAATGCATTCAAGTCCAACTTTACCATATGTGTTCCAAGTGGAACTTGGTGCGAAGCCTTGGGGACTAAGGTACATTCAAACAAACATCTAAAGGACTGTTAACCATTGAGGTTATGATTATTATACCCGTTCATATTATGCATGTGTTGATTTATGTGACATTGGTAATGAGTATGCATAATTTGTATGATATGTGAGGTGTGTGAAGGCATGGAACCTAAAACCTCCTTGGGGGACTCCATAGCATTTCTTACTTACTAGGCTTTCCCAAGCTCATCCCCCCACAGTTTGTTTTGCAAGAAAGAAACATCAAGAGGCATAAGGAAGAAGATTAGTAGAATAGATTTCTTTCAATGTTATTAGATAGGGATTTTATTTAATTTTCTGGTTTTGAAGTAATAAATTTAGTAGTAGGTTTAGATTTGGTATTGAATTTGTTATTTAGAGATATTTTAAATTGATTATTACTTCCGCTGCACATGTTTTATTTATTTTATGCTTATGGTTTGATATCCATCTCTTAGAGAGGGGTGAGAGTTGCACCTCGAGATCCATGCACACCTAGATAAACGGTCCCTGGATTTGGATGATATTCATGAACTTTAGGTTAGTTTTTCATTGTAAGAATCTTTAATGTCATTAAACCAGTGTGTTTTCTGAAAATAAAATGATTTTGAAAACTGATTGAAACTGAAAGACATTGATTTTGAAAGATTGAGCGGCTTTGGCTAGCCAAAGGCTAACCACAGGCCACTCCTGTGTTAACCAAAGCTTGAACCAAACAGTGCATTATTTTCTGAAAAAGAAAAATGTTTATTCTATAGATATGAATATGTGCATACATGGTTTTATGAAGCGTACTGCATCGAATTGGTTTTGCAACTAGTTTTATGAAAAAAATGGCCGAGAACCGAATTGAGCATTCTAAGTGTGTATTTTTGGATATCAACCGGCGGGTTTACACGATACTGGCAAGTTACGTGATGCTGGAGAGTTTACGCGATACCGATGGGTTTACGTGATGCCGGTAACACGATTCTAGCATCTGATATCTGTACTTATTGCTAACAATAAAGTAACACGGACAGCCTATATAAATGTCCCAGTATTTTCTTGATGTATGTGATTGAATTGCATGGAATTGATCGATAAGTGCTGTTTTCAACTGTATTTGAAATTTTCTGAGTAAACACTTATTGTTTGATTTACGAAGTTATGCTTTAAAATAACTGTAAATGTCATGGTTATTACTTATTGGGATGAGACCCTCATTATTTTCTTCTTTTTTATATAGTTAAAGTTGTGATGTATATATATTAGTATGAGAAGAAACTCAATCATTTACATCATATACATGTATGAAAATCCAAAGGGATGTCAAAAGCACCCATTCCCTCTTAATTCTCTATATTTTGGATATAACTTTGCCCACTAAAAAAATAGTGCCACAGCACTTCTTCTAAGAATCGCAACCACCACCTCCTTTCCTTCAAACACCCTATTATTTTGTTCCTTCCAGATAGACCAACATATGACATGTGGGTATAAATTCCAAGAATATCATGCCTGGACTTCTTCTTCCTCCATCCCCAAACCTCCAATAGGCCTCTCAGATTATACGGCATAGTCCACGCAATACCAAAACCAACCAAGAAGGACGACCACAGATCCCTAGCCACCTCACAATGTAATAGAAGGTGATTAACCAACTCCGCCTCCTTACACAAATAACAGTGGTTAGGAATACACCAACTTCTGGAGATAAGATGGTCTATTGGTAAAATCTTATCATGGGCTGCCAACCAAACAAAGAAAGCTACCTTAGACGGACAGGATGCCTTCCAAATCAAACAAGCTGAAGAATCACCACTATAGGTAGGAGAGAGAGTATCAAAAAAAGACTTCACAGAAAAAGTCCCATCCCCTTCCCACCTCCAACATCTCCTATCAGGTTCGTTTGCTAAACTGATTCCTTCCAAGTCTGGAATAAGTGTGTCAACCGACACCACTTCCCAATCAAACAAAGGTCTTCTAAATCTTAGGCTCCAAACAACCCTATTACTGCCCCTTTAAATTATGTTGCTGATCCATTCTCCTTTGCTCACAACAACAAAAAACAGATCACAATATTTAATAGCCAAAGGGATATCACTATACCAACTGTCTTCCCAAAATCTTTCCCAGTTTCCCCATCCCGCCTTGAATCTAATTCCTTCCCTAAAAGGACTTCAGGTGCTCCATATAGCTTTCCACTGACTCACCCCACAAAATGATCCAATAGGCTCCACCTCCCAACCTCTAGGTAGGAACCCATATTTTTGGACTATGACTTCTAAGGCTGCCCCCTTTTTCCCCAAATCTCCACAACCATTTTCCCAACAAAGCTTTATTGAAATCCCTCGGTTTCCTTATATCAATCCCACCACCATCTCTAGGTCTACAGACCAGATCCCAATGGTCCAGATGATACTTCTTCTTCGCCTCAACCCCACAACATAGGAAATTCCTTTGCAATTGTTCCATTCAATCTGCCACAGATGCTGGAATAATCAGAACAGACATCAAGTAAGTGGGTAGAGAAGCTAAAGTATGACGAATCAGAGCTACCTTTCCCCCTTTAGAAAGATATTTTCCCTTCCAAGTGGATAATCTTCTCTCCATTCTGTCCACCACCCCATTCCATACTGATGTAGCCTTAAACCCAGCACCCAACGAGATGCCTAAATAAGTTGTGGGCAACTTACCCACCTGGCAAGGGTTTGGGTGCTCTTGATTGTTGGACCATGTGAAAGAAGCCCTCTTAATGGGACATCCACCAACCCATTGTTATTAATGAATTCCGAAAATCGCTCATATAGCAGGAAATGTGTGGGCCACAAAGCTTTCACCCTTTCCAGCTCTGACCAAACCTTTTGAAGATCTACCTTATTTGAAAGCCCATAGACACCCGAAAGCACCTAGATATCATTAGAAGAGGTATCCTTAAACAAAATGGATACAGAAAATTTGTCAACTCTTTTATCAACCATCACAGCAATCTCCTTTTTCCACCCCACTAGAATACCACCAGCTGTTCCTACTGAAGGTTTAGCAACCCATTCCACCTGCTTCACACCCCATATACTAGTCAGTATCACTATCACCTTGTCTACCCTCTCTAACTTAAATTCTTGAAGGATGAAAATATTTGGCTTCCAAACTCCAAGAGATGCTTTTATTAATGCTCTCTTTTCCCGCGCATTTAAGCCCCTCACATTCCAAGATAGAATCTTAGCAGACATCAAGTAACTTCGACAACCCCTTATTCTTCCTCTTGCCTTCGCTTCTTGGACAGTCCCTAGAGTCTTCAACCATCATGTTCCACTCATGTTGTACATTTCTCTTCACAATGGCTGCAAATAAGTTCATATTTTCAGCTTCGAAACCCTCGCACGATAAACCCAAAAACTCCTTAAAACTCTTCAGCTTCACTAGAATCCAATCAGAAATAATGTCCTCCAAATCCTTAGTGTACCCTTAAGAGACCCCTTCCCTAACCGCATTATTCTCTTTCCAATCCAGAAGTAATGACTTCAAGTACTCGTCTCTGGCACTACAACAAGGCACTTCATCTGGATATTTAACATCAATGGGCTCTACGATAGTAAATCATCCTTTCTTTTTCTCTTTTCTTAGGGTTTCAATCAATCCTGACTATACCACAATATGAGTACGTACAGTCAGAGAATTTGTTATGGGCTAATTAATCCATTCTCCAAAAAGGGAAAAAAAAAAAAGGATTAGAGTCGTATTCACATTGGTTAATTTTTCTTATTGTTCTTATGTCATCTGTAGCTCTCGATGTGTGTATTGAGGGCTGTTTTTTATGTAATTTGTGGTTCTCGGTATGTGTCTTGGAGGCTGATTGTTACTACTAAAAAGGTGGTGTATTCTTTGAGCGGGATGTCAAAAAACGAAGTTATATCTTCTGTTTCTGGTGGTGTTAGTGGAGCATCACAAATGAGTGTTCATAGTGATAATCAAGGAATACAGATCACGACTACCGAGATGAATGGGACTAACTACTTAGAGTGGTCACAATCAGCTCGGACGTTTATTAGAGGAAGGGGTAAATTGGGTCACTTGAATGGAAGGGTACAAGAGCCTGACGTGTAAGATTTGGCCTATGAGAAGTGTGAGGCCAAGAATCTGGTAGTTATGTCATGGCTCCTTAATTCCATGGAACCCGAAATTAGTAGAGGTTTCCTATTCCTGAAGACCGCAAAGCAGATATGGGATGCCGCAGCACAGGCATATTTAGAGGTGAAAAACTTTGTGAGGATTTATCAATTGAGCCAAGAGAACTCAGATCATCGTCAGGGGGAGAAATCACTGGCTAGTTACTTTGCCAGTCTTAGAAGTATGTGGGAAGAACTGGATCATTATGAAGATTTTCACCCATAGTGCTGGAAAGATGCAATAGCCTACAAAAAAAAAGTTGGAGCATTCTAGAATCTTTGAATTCTTGGCTGGTCAAAATCCAGAGTTTGAGATGGTACGAGTGCAAGTAATAAGTAAAGAAGAACTTTTCTAAATCAGGTTTATGCCTATGTGAAGAATGAAGAAAGTAGGAAAAAGTGTAATGCAATAGTATAGTATGGCTGAGAGATCTGCTCATGTGGCATTACAAAAGGATGGAAAGAAAGGTGATAAACATGATGGTAAGTTGTCTTCTGATGAAAATTATAAGTTGAGATGCTCTCACTATGGGAAACTTCATCACAATAGGGGTGTCAATGGGTACCCGTTATCTGACAAACCCGAAAGAACTGAAGGCATTTAATAAGCTTCAGTTCCGGATTTATAGACCTGTTATTTTATCGAATTCGGCTCTGGTTCCATAGAAATCAGCCCCGTTAGGAATAGGGTCCGTCAGGCATGCCCTGTCGGGTACCCATCAGGTTTCGAGTATTTAGCTTTAATATTTAATGACTAAGTTTATTATTAATAACAGCACCTACGAAATACCAATTAATTGCTCTTTAATAGATTAGTTGCTAATTACTTAAGTTTTCAATAAATAATAATGGAAGGTTTTAATACCTTAACTAATCAAGCTAAAAGAATATTTTTTTAGCTAATTTCTTTTTGTTCTTCTTGCTTTTCATTTTCTACTCTTCTAGTCTTCTTCCCTCTTCTACATCCCTTTTCAACTTCTCAGTCAAAACCCAAGAGTTGTTCACATGGGCAACATCATCAGCGATTGACAAGTACCAGCGACTGGAGAGTGACCAATGTTACAACTTACACCGGATCAGTCCTTCCATCTACATATTCATTCAAGTTAGGCATTATATTTGATTATATAATTCAAATCAATTTTAGCTAATATGAATATATACTTGTTTGATCTAATTGATCTGAAAAAGAAAATAAGGTTAGCTAATTAATTAAGACTTGTTGCGGGTCCTGATCCATGTAGTTTCTATATAAAAATGAAAATATGCTAAGAAAGATAGGGTAAAAATGAAAAAGAAGAAAGAGAAATACATAAGTAAAAAGAATGGTCTTCTTCATATCTTTTTGTGTTTTCTTTATAAAAAAATGTTATTTATATATCAAAGTTGCTAAGTTACATCATGCATGATACATGTTATATCATATATGTCACTTTTAATGATTGTAGTGATACATGTTATATGTCTGTCCGTGATCTCTTTATAAGCTCAATAAAAAATATCACAATAGAGAAAGAAAAAAAAAATCACAATGGAAACTTTTGTCCTTTCTTTTTTTTAATTCTCTCAAGTTCATATTCTCAACTTTCATTCAATTCAAGGAATTTCATTCTGGAAAGATTGGCATGTGGGGCAAAATGTAACATTTAACCTGGATAGTGCAGATAGGAGAAACATGAGTTTTAACTTTTAAGAGAACCAACAAACATCCAAATTCCAACTTGTTGACACTTCCAATTCAAAAGTCTGGATTTTGAATGGATTTGGCAGTAACTTCAACAGTTAACTTGAAGCAACTTGATAAAATAAAGATTTATAAGTATTTTTAAAATTTTACGTGATCACAAAATCCAATAAGCAAATTATGTTTCAATGCTAGTCATACTCATTCATGTATATTGTATCATAAATTGTTATAACTAGTAATTATAAATTGATTTTCATATACGTTTTTTGTCTTGTTTGATTGCATTATTTTTATGTTTTCAAACCATTAATCTACGCATGCTATGTACAGACCTGTTTTTCAAATAGGTAGAAGGAAATCATGAAGGAAGGAGATAGTTCTCTCCTATAGAAGCTACATCTGATTCTCCTTCCAAAAAACGGAAAACAACATAGGTTGTGTGGAAGGATTTTGACACAATCATTGAGAAGCGAAAAGTTTTTGCTAAATGTAAGCATTGTCATAGCACATGGGGGCCACTCACAAATTCATGCAAAGGATGAAGATGAGACTTGATTTGAAGCTCAAGGACTCAAGTCACATCAAAGTGGTCAATTCAGTGGCCCATCCCATCCATGGTGTAGCAGAATATGTGTCCATTCTGATATGGAAGTGCTCAAGGTCAACATGATATCAATTTCCATGCAAGACTTCTACGCCGTCATAGGGATAGAGTTCCTATAAGACACCAAGGTCATGTGAATGCCACACCTATAGTCTTTGTGCATGTTCAAGGAAGCTCCTTTCATGGTTCCAATTGAGTTTGAGGAAAGGAGTAGTGATGAGAAGCTTCTTTCATCCTGCGTGATGCAGCTCAAAAAAGGGTTACAGAAGAAAGAAAATGACTTACAATGCCACTTCATAACAAGAGCCCACAAATATTGGTCAAGGAGTGGTACCAAATGAAGCACTTGGGGTGCTCACAGTTTGTAAATGTCTTCCTTAAGAGACTAAAGTTGCTTCCCTTGCGCAAGTCTGCATACCATGAGAAAGATCTCAAAACCGACATTGGACCACTAATTTTGTCATTTATCGTATAGATCCTATAGAGTTGGCCAAACTTCATAACAACTGGGAGAACTGTTGGAATTGAATTATTTCATCCAAGGCACCTTATTGAGCTCTAGTTTTCTTTAAGCACAAACACAACGAGAGTCTTAGACTATGTGTTGGCTGTAGGGCACTTAACATGGTGACAGTGGAACATGCACGCAATCAAAATGCCACCTTGTTCAATCAGCTCAGGTTGGTGAGGTACTTTCCAAAGCTTGAATTGCGATTAGGCCATTATCAGGTTTTCATTACAAAGGGTTACAAACAAAAGAAAACTTGCATCACAAGGTATAGTGCATTTGAGTTCATGATGAAGCCATTCCTTTTGATAAATACCCCAACCAAATACTTCATGCTTATGAACAAGTTCTTCCAAAATTACTTGCACAAGTCATTGTGGTGTACCTACATGAAATTGTGATCTATTGCTCAATAATGCAGAAGCATGTCAAGACAAGTTCTTACTAGCGAAACAGCACATTAGGCTTATGGGCTAGGTCGTGGGTGAGGAACAAACTAAGATGGACGTGGAAAAGGTCAAGGCCATACAAGAGTGATAACAACTTACAACAGTATTAGCTTGAGATCTTTCTTAGGTCCCTGTGAACTAGAATAGTAGAATAGTAGATTCATCAAGAGCTACTCGCCCAATCTGCACCTTTGATCGATGTACTCAAAATTAATAGACCGTAGTATTTGGTTGAAGCAATTTCAATATGCCTTTGAAGTACTGAAGCAAGCTGAGGCACATGATCATGTTCTACAACTACCTAACATGCTGAATCTATGCATTGGACTATACTTTTGACAGTAAGAAGTTATTTGAGAAGGAGCAATGGTATACAACACAAAAGAAGTCGTTGGTTGTGTGCATTGCGTATAAGTATGGATGGAGACGTTAACTGCTTGAGCCAAAATTCATCATGAGGAATGAGAACATGGTGATGTCTTTATGACGTAAAGGAAGCTAAAATCCAAGCAAGCACACTGGCAAGAAAAACAAGCTAAGTTTAATTCCATCATTGAGTATAAGCCAGGACAAACAAATCTTTTAGCAAACTTAAGCCACAAAACAAAACTAGCAACAAATGTTCAAGGAGAACAAAGAAGTATAAGTTTGGGGTGGCTAACACTCTGTGATAAGATTCGTAAAAGAATGAAATATATCCCCAAACCAATGTGGTCTTGATATTGGTGGAGAGATAACAACCAAGAATTTTGGGGAAAATGAACTACTTTACACCAAAAATGAATGCATATGAAATTGATTAAAGTGAAATGAACCTTCTTAAGAGGGCATCGAAAAGAGCATCAGATGTTTTTCCCCTTGGTGCGAGGGTATTACTGACTAAGCATGAAGATGATGATGCATAGTTCGTGAAAACATGGTCAAAGGGAACAAACAACTTGAACTTTTGAAGCCAGTGCCTACGCCACAGTGACCAAGGGAGAGCATATCAATGAATTTCATCTCAACTTTTCCCAAAGCGGGAATATCGGGACTATTTTAATTATCGTCGATTGCTTTTCAAGTACGATGTGTTCATTCCCACTCCCATATACTACTTGATGAGCAATGGGCATAGTTATTTATAAAGCATGTAATGAAGTCCAAGAGTGTGCCTCACAACATTAAGTGACAACGATTCCAAGTGCACCAGACGGCTTTGAACTAAGCCACTTAAGCTACTTAGACCCAGCTTAGCTTCACAACTACCCTCAAATCAATGGCCAGATTGAATACTTCAATGCCTTACTTAGAGACTACCTTGGGTCAATTTGATCAACGTTGTCCAATTTTGCTTCAACCTATAGTAGAGGTTGTAGAGCACCATCAAACAAGAGCCCTTTCAAGCTAGTGCTAAGCCAACAACACTCAAGCCCCTTACAATTGTTACAGTAACAAAGGCAGCAGCCCAAGTTCCTATCATTCTACCAAGGAGTGGCACATCAACATTAACTATGTTTCAAAAGTATTGCAACAAATGGAAAGATGGGTGAATGAAAGCATAGGCCAGACAAGTTTAAGGTGGGAAACCTCATGCTCATAAAGCCACATCAAGATTAATTATGTTTCTTTTGTCAATTTTTTTTTTTTTTTTTGCTAATTGATGCATTGGATAGAATTAGAAAAAGAAAAACTAACAGGCCAAACGGCAAGGACATTACAAGACCAAATGGAAAACAAAACACAAAGAAACAAACAAACAAAAAGGCAAAATTAAAGCAACTCCTGTAGAATCTCCTCCGTAGGAATTCCTACAAATAGCTCCTCACTCCCCATACCCCCCTAGCCAAGATCTCCGCCATCTGATTGGCTGCATGAGACACAAGATGAAACGAGATGTTACATTCTCGACCCAAGGACCAAACCAATCGGACCAAGTGAAACCTCCAATCACACTGCTGAATTCTCCCCAACCAATCAATCACGGACGTCGATGAGCTCTCCACTGACAGATACCTATATCCCCTCGCAATGGCATACCTCAAGCCAGTCCCAATAGCAATAAGGGTAGCACGCCTCCCATCACCTCTAGTCACAGAGCCGAAAAAAGCAAATAGGACATCACCACTGCTATCTCTAAAAGCACCGCCCTGACCAGAAGGCATGAGAGAAAACATCCACATTTAGCTTTACATTCCCAGGCAACGGTGGAGACAAACCCAGATGTGTGGATATCGAAACACTGTCACTCATCAAGAACCTGTACCAATCTCCGAATCTGCTCCGCCATAATTCCGCTGAACTCAGTCCTCACAGCTGCCCAAGAAGTAACAAAAGTAAAAATCCCCTCAATAAAACTGGAAATCGGAGAATAACGGTCCTAAAAGATCCTTTGATTCCGTTCCCTCCAAATATGCCATAAACTAGCCAAGAACACCGATCGATATAAGATATGACTCCTCACAGACAATCCGGGAAACCTCCAATGAGTAAATAACTGGCATATGCTTTTGGGCATGACCCAAAACCTCCCAATGATAGCCAAGAAAACCCTCCAGACCTCAGCAGCAAACGTACAATGGATAAACAAATGATCAATTGTCTCCTCTGCCTGGCTACATAAACAACACATGTTGGCTGAAATCACCAAGTACCTCCTCCGTTTCTAGAGCATGTCAGCCATGTCAATCCGATAAAGTAAAGCAGACCACACAAAAGCCCTAACTCTAGGAGGGGGGGAGATGACCACACAGACTGGGCAAAAAAGGATAGTGGAAGCCCCAAACTATTAGATCGAAACTGATAAAAAAAGAACGACACGAAAAAACACCCCTGGGATCCGGAGTCCAAATCTTCCGATCCTGCCACTCCTGACTCACAATAACTTCTCGGAGAGAATACAAGAGGGAAGACATCTCGCTCAACTCAACATCTCTGACATTTCTACGAAGGAGAAGGTTCCAAACACGACCAGTTTCAGACCAAGCAAGGACCTCATTCACAAAAGAAAACTGACACTGAACTAAACTGAAAATTCTAGGAAACTGAGAAGCAAGTGGAGCCCCCCCAAACCATATGTCATGCCAAAAAAAGACAGAAGACCCAGTACCCACCTCAAATCTGAGCAAAGACAAGAAGGAAGGAGCTAAGGCCAAAATTGCTTTCCACGAGCTCGACGCAAAAACTCTAGCGTTTAGATTCAAATCCCTCTCGTCATGTTGAGACCCATATTTACTAATAATCGCCTTGCACCACAAACAATCACGCTCATCATTAAACCTCCAAAGCCATTAAGCCAGCAAAGCCATCGATCCATTGTATTACCCAAATTCAAACCACCAAGGGACCTGTCCCTAGAAACTATTTCCCATTTTACCAAATGATCTCTACGCTCCCCACTACCTTCCCATAAAAATCTACTACAATTTTCTAAGCTAGTTAAGTAATTTCTATCCAATCTTTCATGCAAGCAACCTCAACCCTCATTATGTAAACATGGAAGACAAAAACCAGAATATGCCAAAAAGCTTGCAACTTACGTGACAATTGTTCCATTAAGGCAAATGGATCAGGTTTCTAAAAGAACGTCGCATTTGGAGTACATCCACAAGGCCTATGCACATGGGCTTCTTAGCAAAATGGAAGGGTCTGTTGGATGCCGAAATCATTTGTAATCAGTGTTTTCAATGTCGTCAACATGTCGACGATTTTGGAACTGTCGACACGAAATCCATGGGAAATCGTCAGATTTCCCTTTTCCTTGCAACATGAAGGAAAAACTATATTTTTTTCAAAAAACATCCTATGAAATTATAAAAACATAAATAAATAGTTAGTAAAAATTATAGGAAAATTCTATCTACTTTAATTGGATGTATTACTTT
>JAUPMG010305667.1:0-16550 GCA_031762675.1 Pachysandra terminalis
GCTGGCAAGGATTATGAATCCCGTAATTCCACCCATCGTAGCCCCAATAATTCTTGCCTTCTTCCTACCATCTATATTTCCCATAACCTCAGAAGCTGCCACTCTGTAATAGAGATTTGTTCTGTAAGTATCCTTAGTAGGTGAGGGATGTTGCAGATTTAGTAGGCCACGTTTCCATATTGAACAAGTACCATCATAAGCATACGCCATACAAGAACAATCATTCATGCAAAATGTTTTGCATTCTTTCATACTCGAAACTGTGGAAACACCGATACTTGGAAAGCATACAACATATGAATATGACAAGCTTATGGTTAAGAAAATGTCTTTTCCTCCATTGTTGCATTGCAAAGGGGATTTCCTCACACACTTAACTGTCCATTTATCCAAATATAGCTGTTCAAATCCTTGCAAACATTCACAAGAGTTCAGATTTGTCTGAGTCTTTTGATTGCATAGAGACCAATGGTTAAATGTTTGTAGAGACCAAATCTTAGTCCAGTTGTTGGAGCTCTCCAACCATACAAGTAGGTTGACTTGCCCAGACTCAACCAATACGATTCTAGAAGTGTTATAGGAACTTACAGAGTAGGTAACATAGGAATCCTCTTTTGAGACGCTGCTGAAATTCACATAATTGGGTACGGTTTCTGGGATATGGAATATTCGCGTATTAAAACCTACAAACCCACGCATGAAAGACACAGACATGTAAAGACTGGAATTGTTTGTATATACTTTGAGAGAGAATTCCCCCTCTGCAGGATCGCCGGAGTTTTTTGATGAAATGAGGGATTGTTTTCTATGTAGCCTTGCACCAGGCAGCCATGTATCGGTCGGGTCATCAAAGCTCTGCCATACTACCCTGGAGGAAGCCGATCCATCTCTCAAAATAAGATTTCCATTGTCAAGAAGCACGGCTTCAGTAGCACGAGATACGAATGATGTACTTGAATTCCAAATGTTGGATCTTAAACTGCCGAAAAGGACTAGATTACCATCTTCGAGGAATTTTAGTTCTGAAGAAGAAAGGTCGCCGAGTGGATTATTTCTGTTTGCCACCCAAACTATGGTGTGAAGTGGATCTCTACTGTACCAGATCCCAATGTAGTAGTACTGTAACTCCCCTGGTTGGAAGAAACCGAATTCAAAGTTGCCATCTTGAGAGATTAGAGTCTGGTTTCCAGAGAGAGATTGGCCTGCATAAAGAGTGTTAATGGAGAGAGTGGTTTCAGACGAGAGAATTGAGAAGAGAAACAGTAAAGGAAGAAACAACCATGGCTTGCTTCTGATACCCATCTCTCCCCGAAGCTAACTAGTCCAAGAAGAAGAGGAGGAGTTTAAGTCTCTGAAATGCAACGGCAGCCTTATTAGAAAAAGATTAGCACAAGTCTTTCCCGGGATTTTCCCGACGGGTTAGTTTTTCTCGTTGTCGCTTTCAAGTCAACAAAATTTTATTGACTATATGGGCTAAGACCAAAGGTCCAGTCACCAGTGCCATTTTATCTTTACTTGGACCCATCTTCTCGCCCAAAAATTCAATAAGTTGACTTTAATTTGACTTGTCAAACAATTTCTTTTTTTTTTTTTTTTTTTCTTTTTTTGATAAAGACATATCAAACAATTTCATTGATACCCTATCTATTATTTATTATTTTAATTTTTTTTTTTTTGAGTATGTTTAGGGGAGACGCGGAATCAAACCTTGGAGGGGTTCGAACCCTCGTTTTTTCAGATGTACCAGAGAAATCGATGTTAGGCTTTGTGTGCGACAATTTAAGGCTTTACAGCTATAACAAGCGGCACCTTCATCTTAAGGGTATGCAAGCTGATGGTCACTCGACCACTCCCCCATAGGGGAGATGCGAGAATCAATCCCCTAACCCACCCCACCCCAGCCCTCAATTGAGGGGATGTCCTACCATTGCAAGTCTGTAGAAAATACTCCAAAAACAAGAAAAATATTTTTACAAATAAAAAGCAATATATGTATTTACAGGAGGACTATGTTCCCATGCTTATGGTATAAGAAACCTTCTATATTCCATATTCCGCATAATAATAATATTAAAAGAAACATTTAATATTTTTGCAAAAAAATCAACTTGATCATACATTTATAATTCTATATTCTGTATGATAATAATAAAAATAAAGCATTTAATATTTTTGCAAAAAAATCAACTTGACCATGCATTTATAATTCATCTGATCGTACCCCCCAAATCGCTATCAAAAGAATTGTAGCATAATACTATAGCAAACATAGTTCTATCGTTCCGGTCCCAAGCTGGATACATACTTTGTATCACGGGGTTGTGGATCGAACTGGTACAACAAGTCTGGTATTTTTTGTTTTGTTTTATTCTTTTGTTTTCTATTATTTTTTTCTTTTTATTTATGGATTGAATGGTCCAACTACCGGTTTCAATCAGGGATGGAACGGTATCAACTGGTATCGATTATGTCAGCCCAGCTACTGGTTCGATCCAATTCATTTTTTTTAATTTAAAAATTTGATGCGGGTCCATCACTTTTATACTGGTCAGGACCGGTCCGATACCCGATTCCAATACATTAAACCTTGATAACAAATGACAGTCAATAATGCAATAGTTACAAGTGTTCAACAATCCTAATACATTAAGGCTGCATTTGGTCAGTTTATACAAGTGCTTATTTCGGCTTGTAGCTTATTAAAGCACTTTTTAAAATTAGAAGTGTGTTTGGTAACACCTAATAGATAAGACTTATCCATAAGCAATAGAGGAAGGCTACCCAACAGTTTCTCTTATCACTTGTGCGAAAAGTTATTTCTAAACTTTAGTAATAATTTCATACGATTTATTTTACTCCTAAACTTTCATAAGTATTTAAATAAATTTTATTTCTAAATTTTAATAATATTTTCATAATACCTATTAATTAATTTACTCCTGAATTTTTATAAACACTTAAATAAATATATTTATCAAACGTTATTTTCTTCAAGTAAGCACTTTAATGTTGTTGTAGATGGGTGCTCCCATTGAGCCACTTATCCAATGAGTGCCTATCCAAAAGCACAAGACGGGAGAAACGGAGCCTAAACATTGTTAGCAAATGGTCAATAATAAGTGTTCAATTGGGTCCTTCTTTTTGTTTGATAAATTAAATTTGCACCCTCTAAGGTTTGTACCATTTGTATTTAGAATCCCTGAGGTTTTTGAAACTACATTGACTCCCTTATATGAAAACTCAAAGGGATCATGGACTGATTTACCCCTAATAAAATATAAAATTACTCCTCTCAAATCCACCACGCCCACCACTACGACCCACCACAACCACCACCACTACCACAACCCCACCGCCACCACCACCACCACCACCCCACCCCACTACCGGTGGGGTGGTCGTGATGGTGGAGTGGTGGTGGCCGGTGGCGGTGGCGGTATGGTGGTGGTGGTGGTGGGTCGTAGTAGTGGGGGTGGTGGATTTGAAAAGAGTAATTTTATATTTTATTAGGATTAAATCAGTCCATGATCCCTTTGAGGGTTAAGATAAAGGGCGGTTAATGTAGTTTTAAAAACCTCCAGGAGTCTAAGTGCAAGTAGTACAAACCTCGAAGGGGGAAAATGTAATTTACCCTTTTTTCTAATCCGAAAATGTCGAAAAGGATTAGATTCCCATCTTCTTGAAAGAGTTTTAGTTTTAGTTTTAGATCTACTTTTCATCTTTTAGTCTATTTATAGGACTGCTACTTCTCTGGTTAGGCATCGAAAATTTCTTAAGTGGTAATCTTTTCTCTGGAATTCTTTCACTTTCTAAAGCTTTCATGTTTGTAAGAATCTTTCTATCTACTAAGTCTCTCTACTCATTGAAAGTATTTCTTCTTACTATTGTTATTGTTCTTTATTATTATCTGCTGGCTGTTTAATTTTATGTTTAATTTATCGATTTTCAAAGCTTGGTATCGGAGCCATTTCTATGAATATTGTCTCTGGCTCAACACTGACCCAGACTATTTGTCTTAAGTCTCTCAACTTCGGTTGTGATCTCCCGACTTAAGAACGTCATACAATAAGGATCTGTTTAAAATTTGTGTTCTAAAAATTTATTTTAAGTTTTATAAAATCTGTTTGAAGATAATTCAATCACCCAAGTCGTAACTGGGTATTGACCTATTGTTGCCAGGAAGGTGTGTTTGGTCAAAATACCAGAATTAGTTATTGACAGATTGGTTATCTTTCAAAAGCATGTTTTATAAAATGGCAAATTTAAGCAGAACATTATCTAAAAAATCCTTTTCTACGACATCGTCATCGTCTTCTCGTTCTACTATTAATAGTGAGAAAATAAATTTTGAAAATATAGAAAAACATGTTCAAAATTAGAAATTACTAAAAATTCCTGTCAAAGAAATTTATAAAATTGGAAGGTTTAATATTCAATCTGACTAAAAACCTGTTAGTCTTATGGATAATCATGATAATTTTCAATTACTTTCTCAACAATCAATTAATATGCATAAACAAAAATATGATTATTTACATATAGGATTAATACAAATAATAATTAAACCCTTAACTAGGCTAAGTCTTAATACTTTTGTTCTTATATGTAATACGGGATCAAAGACAAAATATTTACTAACTCTCTACTAGGTTTAGTAGAATCATCCCTTTCTAAAGGACCAACATATTTTAATTGTTTTTCAAACTTTTCAGTCTCATTAAATGATCGAGGAATTTTAAAAATAATTACTTTAAATATTCAAACTCAAGGCTTCAATATGGACCCTGGTTCTAAAATTTAGCAGTTTGCTATAGAATATATCATAAAACAAAGAATACCATTTGTACTAATGCTAGACTGATTGATACTAAAGGAAAAACAACTTTGATCCAAACAAATATTCGTAATAATGTTGTCCCTCGAATAATACGATGGAATGAAATAGAATTACCTTCCAATTGGATTTTACAAAATGAAACTGCTCCTGAATTACCTAGAAGTTCTCTTGAACAAATTATTGAACATCCCTATGGCAATGTTGAAATCCAATTCACCACAAATAGAAAAGTAGTCTTAGGTAATTCCTTTAAATATTCTTGCTCAAATATACCTCAATCTAAATTTGAAAAATCAAGTACAAAATTAAAAGGAATAAAACAAACCACTTCTAATTTACATCAGCCAATTTACAATGTTATTACACCAAAATCACCAAGGATTCAATACAAGATCTTGAAGTTGATTTCAATATACTTAATTGTTCTATTAGACAACAAATTTATACTCAATAAAGAATATTTACGTACTGAATTTTATCATAATAAAAATATTAATATTAGAAAATGGTTTTTTGCAACTTAAGACAAAGAACAAAGAGCTGAACTCCAACAACAATATTATGATACTCTAAATGATTATAAAATCCATACTCACTTTTTCAAATGGTTAACAATGATGAATACATATAACAAAACTCCTCAAATAAATGTTACAACTAATATTAAAAACAAATGGGTTACTACTTTTGGAAAAAATATTGAATATGTTCATTCTCCTTCAGAAACAATACTTATATCTGGTACATCCGACAATACTAGAGCAGCCCCTTACAAAACTACACAAACTCTCAGTAAAAATATTCCTGCACAACTAGAACATATTTTACTAATATTAGAACAAAATAATTACTCTAATATATATTTACAAACTATAGGAAAACAAACAGAACGAATAGAAAACCTTCTTCAATTAAATAATAAACCACATCCTTTACATACTCCAAATCTTATAACACAACAACTAGATGTAAAACCTCTAGTTAAGGCATTAGACCTCCCTAAATTCAATCTTAAAAGTTCTCCAACACTTAGTAATGATTTCATGGATCAATTATTGGATATTAAATCTTCATCATTATTATCGTAGATTTCATTATTTTCATCTTCAAAGCTTGTGTTTAATATGAAAAAGTTAATTGTTCTTTTAATTTATCATCAATCTGTAATTCATTAAGTTTTTGTTTAGTTTTGCATTTATTTTTATAATGGCCTACTTTTCCACATTTATAACAAATAGGTAATTTTTTATTAGAGGAGGAAGGTTTATTAGATGAATTTTGTGAGGTATCTCTTTTTGGAATTTGGAATTTTTATTTCTATAGCTTTTATAATTTTTATTTTTATTAAAGGTTTTAACTTGTTTATTTTTTGGTTTTTGTTTTTGAGTATAAGGAGTTTTAATAGGGGCGTAGCCATACATTTCACAAAATTCTCCTAACTCTTTTTTGTCAAGCAACCTTTCTTTTTTCATTTGATTTTTAAGTTTGAGGCCATTACATTGCTGGCTTTCAGTAAGATTGATTTGAACTATTAAATCACCGTATGTATAGTTTTTGTATTCAATGATATTATTAGGATGTTGGCTTTGTGAGCTATCTCTTACTTTGTCAACGAATAATGGAGGTAAACCATAAATAAATTTTTCTTTTCAGAATTCATGATTAGGGTCATCCCATTGAAAAACTTTTGTAAAAAACATATCTTTTTACCATCTAAAGGAAGACAAAGTGGGACACTTGAGATTCATTAATAGTTCGCGTATTTTATCCTGTGCTATTGGATTATATCCTACAAAGTGTTTGAGTATATTGGTAGTAAGAGTATAAACAACATCTTGTATATCTATACCATCTTTCTGTTTGATTATTGAATTATTATGATCTCTTTTGACCGATGTTAAAATATTTAATCTATCAGCCTGAGTTAGATAATTATCCCGCCAACCTTTAAGTTGACCGAAAAAAATCACAAGTAATCATAGATGCGGCTTGCTGGTCAGAATTATTATTATCGACTGCGGCTGCCCTAGCAAACATTAACATTTGGTGTATAATATTAATTATTTGATATTCAGCCATACCGTCAATATTCCAATTATATATATTATTTCCATTGAAGCTAGTTTGCCAATAAGACTCCATGTCTTCATATTGTGTATCAGCCAATGATGGTCGGTTATAATAATTACTAGGAGGTTTCCATTTGAAATTATTTGGTTTAAAATTTGATTTATTATTTATGGCCTTTATTTGGTCATTTTCTGAATCTGCATTATTTTCAGATATTGTATCTTCATTAATAACCATGATATTTTTATCTTTTGGTTGTGAAATTTTTAATTGATTTAGTTTATCCGATAATTGATCAATGAAATCATTACTAAGTGTTGGAGAACTTTTAAGATTGAATTTAGGGAGGTCTAATGGCTTCATCCCATTCAAGCGAATACAGAGGAAGCAAATTTTATAATCACTGATCTTTTTCTTGTCCAAAAATAGTATACCAATGTTACCATAGTTATCAGTGAAGAATTTCTCCTCGAAACAATAGCACTTACTGACTCGGGGGTAGATCTCAACCGCATTAAAGAAAGACTTGTTCTTACCAAATATTTTTAAAAAACAACCCAAAAATTAAATAAAGCCTCCGGCCTAAAACTAAATGTCGAAAAGGGATTACCATCTTGAAAGAGTTTTAGTTTTAAAGAAGGGTCGCTGAGCTGAGTATATCTGTTCGCAACCCAAACTACGGTGTGAAGTGGATCTCTGCTGTGCCAGATGCCGACGTAGTAGTACAGTAACTCCCCTGGTTTGAAGAAATCCAATTCAAAGTTTCCATTTTGAGAGATTAGAGTCTGGTTTATAGAGAGAGATTGGCCTGCACAAAGAGTATCATGGAGAGAGGGGTTTTAGAAGAGAGAAATGAGAAAGAGAAACAGAACAGGAAGAAACAACCATGGCTTGCTTCTGATACTCAGCTTTACAAATGAACTCGTCTCCCCAAAGCTAACTAGTCCAAGAAGAAGAAGAATAGTTTTAAGTCTCTGAAATGTTACAATAGTTTTGTGAGAAAAAAACTAGCACAAGTCTTTCCCGGGATTTTCCTGATGTGTTAGCTTCTCTCGGAGAGCATTTTGTCTGTTCTGAGGTAGCAGCACCGGCTGTTCCAATAGTCGATGTTGTCCATTTTTGAAATTTCAAATTTACTTTTGTACAGGCGTGGCGAATATGAATATCTGGAGCAGATGGCGCCAACTAGTTTGGAACAGACGAAATGCTCTCCCTTTCTCGTTGTCGCTTTCAAGTCAACAGAACTTTAATGGTTATATGGGCTAATACCAACGGCCCATTCACCAGTGCCATCTTATACTGACTTGGGCTCATCTTCTCTCTTAAAATTTCAATAAGTTGGGATTTATTTGGACCCCACTAATTTGACTTATCAAACAATTCCAATTGATACAATGTTTTATTTTTTTTTAATTTATAAATTGAATGGTCTAGATCCGTATTGAGGATAGGTACCAACTGGTCCCAAACGGTATTGTCGGTCTAGCGACCAGTTTGATCGAACCAAAAAAAAATTGGCAATCTATTTTTTTTTGTACTAGATCCAGACTGGCCAATATTGCTGGTCCGGACCGGGATTGGTCTGGTCTCGGATCCCGAAACTTTAAACCTTGGTGTGTGCTTGCCATGCCCAGCACGATTTGAGTCATGTCCAGGCATGGCACAACACGATTCGTGTTGGGCTGGGGGTCATGGCCCACGACACGATACGGTCTAAGGCACTAACACGATTCAGTTTTAGCGAATTTATAGGCAAATCATGAAGCTCGGCTCGGGGTGGCACATCACAAAAAAATTCGTGCCAGGCTGGTACACGCGGCTCGCATGTACATCCCTAATCCTACCCACTGACCGGTGGATTACAAGTTACTAGAAAATACTTCAAAATCACGCGGCCGGCATGTATATCCATAAAAATTCAGTTTATGATTTAGATAGTGGGTAATATGTGTTGGTGCAATTGTTCTATTTAAATTTAGATAAATTTAAGGTTTTTGGAAAGAAATCGTTATCATGATAATAAGATAATATTAATATAATTGAAATAACTACTTCTTTATATACATTTGTATGTAATTATCGGGTACCGACGGGTACCTGTTAAGAATCGGATATTTGCAAGTTCGATTCTAACACTTAAGCTGACAACCCAGACCCAGAACCGTCCCATATAATATGGTTCGGTTTTGGGAGTTGTTGGACCTGTCCCGAACTGACCCTTTGACACCCATAATTGTATTCTTCACTGGCACTTTTTAAGCCCACAAAAAAGAAGAAAAGAACATTTAATGTTCTGGAAAAAATTCAACAAGTCAATATATTAGGCTATAAATAAGAAAGATTGCTATATGCTATGCGTGAAAAACCTCTATGTGTGCATGCGTGTGTGCATGCGTGCGTGCGTACCACAAGTCAATATATTAGGTTATAAATAAGGTAGATTGCTATATGCTATGCATAAGAAACCTTTGTGTGCGTGTTAAAGCTATCTAATTTAATCTTTTCATTCGTCACTTCTCGAATTCCTACAATTCCTCTCGCCAGACTGGCTGACCACTTGCTGCTTTTCAACGGCTTTTTTCCATCTAATATAATTGTAGACATGAAAAATGGTAGGAGTGGATAGTTCAATGATAGACTAAAACGTGTCAAGATTATGACCGACATGTAGCAAGTTTCAATCGATTCCCTTGGGTGAGACCCTCGGGGATTTCATGAATGAGAACCTGAGCCGGTTCGAGGAACGTAGAATTGAAAGATGGATATGGAGTAGAGGTAGTGCACTACCACAATGACTCTTAACATCTCACAAGCCGCGAGGTGACCAACAAGTTGATGATGATTACACACACTAAAGCTAATATCAACAGATAATCCACGGCGGGGTGCCGGTCCCCCTACGACGGGTTGCCAACATAGAGATGCACCTCACATTCACCAAAGAGATGCATCTCAATGAACCGGTCGATATGATTTTACACCTAAAGGGAGAAACCTCCCTAGATGATGTAAAACATCGATGCTCTACGACAGGATGCCAGTAGTCACATAAGGGATGCGTCCCGATGATCACATACCTCCGTCTAAAGCGATGCTCAACGACGTAGAAGGTGACACTACCTCCTTCTAGAGCGACGCTCGATGACGTAAAAGGTGATACTATCTTCGTTTAGAGCGATGCTCAAAGGCGTAGAAGGTGATACTACCTCCGTCTAGAGTGACGCTCGATGACATAGAAGGTGA
This sequence comes from Pachysandra terminalis, assembly GCA_031762675.1. NCBI lineage: Eukaryota > Viridiplantae > Streptophyta > Magnoliopsida > Buxales > Buxaceae > Pachysandra > Pachysandra terminalis. The sequence continues at coordinate 10,151 of JAUPMG010305667.1, forward strand.
TACTACTTCCGTCTAGAGTGATGCTCAATGACGTAAAAGGTGATACTACCTCTGTATGGAGCGATGCTTGACGACGTAGAAGGTGATACTACCTCCATCTACAGCGATGCTCAACGATGTAGAAGGTGATACATACCTTCAGTTAGCGATACTCGACAACGTAGAAGGTCACACAGTCTCGAAAGTACTAAGACTAGTAGCCTCTGTCTAAAGGTAACCTCGACAACCTAGAAGGAACGCCTCCGTCTGGAGGGAACCTCGACGACGTAGAAGGTCACACAATCTCGAAAGTACTTGTCACGCCCCGGATCTTGTGGCACAAATCCCTATGCGGGCGGCACTGATCTCGAAGTGCGACCTTCGGGTTCCAACCATAGAATGCGGATCACCTTGTCAAACACAAGATGATAAAAGTAATTAAAGACTACTTTTATTAACCAATAGAGTGCGGAAGCAATTAAAATAATTACATGAATCCTGTGGCTTCTGGTGAGCCACAAACCTCAACATAAATAACTCAAACCACATAAGGACATAAATCCTATTATATCCAAAATTATTCATGAAGCGTTAACCTATTGTTCAAAACAGAAATAAAATGAATTGTAGCAACTAGCCCAAGTCCATCCTTATCATATCTAAACCTGCAACATAAAAAGTTGCGTGAGCTTGGAATACCCAGTAAGAATCATAATTGTCACAAATCCTCATAAACATTGTAGTCCAAAACCAAATACATCAATATCAAGATACCGTTAAAAGAGAGAGATACGATCATACATCTTTACATTATAACTCAACTCTTAGTATTATGTCCACATCATTACAAGAATATTAAGACAGTAAGCATAAAGGAAAACAAAACACATGGTAAGTGATGAATGAATGGATGATATGATGGTTAACACAAACAATGCAACACACAATCTATGAACGCGAATGAATGCTATTGAATGTTGTTCTGGTGATCAGGCGATTTTCCAAGTAACTCATACTTGGTATTCTTTGCTCTCTCTCTCTCTCTCTCTCTCTCTCTCTCTCTCTCTCTCATCACATCACATCGCGTACTCTCACCTCCCACTTGTACATCGTGGTTTTGTAGGATTTTTTTACCGGGCTCAATTCCCGTAACTATTTGTTTCTTCGCGTACATTTAGAGGTATGATCCCAAGGAGGCCTTCTTAGGGTGATTACCCATGTACCTTTAGGGATTCAAACCCAAGGAGGCCTGTTAGGTTGATTATCTATTCACAAAGTAGAATTCCAGTGATAATACCCTTTTGAAGCTACCTGTAGACACCCCAGTTTGCTGCTCATAGAAGGCTTGGCTTGAGATAATGGCAATTCCCCAATCATCTCTAAACCCCTTTTATCATGTGCGCAAATTCTCAAGAAAATTCTTAAATATCAACGAAATGGCTGAAATACCCCTGGTGAGCCCACCTGCTCTATTCCTCATCTGAAGCCCGTTTTTGACTCAAAATCTGAATTTTAGACCGAAAATGCTTTTAAATGAATACCATTTTGACTAGGTTCAGGATTATTGGGAAAAATGAGTATTTTACCCCTGGTTCAATTATTAGTCAAAATTGACAGTTTTTGGAGGTCAAAACTAATTTTCGGCTTTGGATTTGATTTTTACGTGCTAAAACCTTCAAAACCACTGTAAAATCGTAGAATTATGAGTCCGTGAGGTCAAAAGGTTATTTTGGGATTTTTCACAAAATTATTTGCCACGTGGCAATTTTGGGCGAGGTGGCACATCATTTGAGACTGTAATGCTTGCGTGACGAGGAATCGCCACACATGCGCAAAAATATCCCCAGCAGAGTTGCCAGCTGTGATTACCCTCGAGTCGGGCAGACCCATGCGCCCATACACACGAATAATTCGTCGGATGCCATCACGGGTATCCTTTTCACATGTAATAACTATATAACAATCATACCCAACATAACACATCCATTTAGTACCAAGGTCATGCATAGAAATTGTCAATTTAGAATCCGAATGATAATTCTCGTCAGAAACTATCTACGCGGATAATCTGCCGGAAACCATCATAAGTATCCTATCCAATGTCCAAACCATATCAAACAAAACGAAGTGCTAATATAACATCACCAAGAGTCCATAGTACAACTCACTAACCCAATGGAGTCAAAACCCCAATTCAAGTCTGGTTGGCAGGTTAGTCGGTGTTCCGTGTGTAGACACCCCAATTTGCACCGATGTGCAGTTTCTCTGTTTTTTACAACTCCTGGAAGGCTTGGCTTGAGAAATAGCAATTCCAAATCACCCTCTGAATCTCACTCCTTCCATGCACTCAAATTCTTTGAAAATCTCAAAAACTCCTGAAAATGACCAAAATACCCCTGATGGCCCGACCTACTCAATTCCTTATCTGAAATTCATTTTTGACTCAAAATCTGAAATCTAAGCCAAAAAATGCTTTCAAACAAGTACCATATCGACCAGATTTGAGGTCTGAGACAAAAATGATAATTTTGCCCCTAATAGGCCATTTTGTCCAAATGACATTATTTTAGGTCAAAATAAAATTCTAATTTCAGATTTGATTTCTGTGAGTCAAGAGCTTTAAAACAACTGTGAATTCGCCCAATTCCGAGTTCGGACAGTCATCGGGTCATTTTAGAAATTTTCATAAAATTATTTGCCACATGGCGAGTTTGGATGAGGTGTCACATTGTTGTCGTGTACGCGTGGTGAAAATTTTTGCCACGCATATATACAAAATATCTTTACTCCCAAAGAGCATCTTCAACAAATTAGATTCTCATATTTCAAATAAAACCCAAAAAATTTATTATTTGAATAAAACTCCTCAAAAAAGAAACTTTAATTTCAAAAGACCCCTAATTGATTTTGTCTCATTATATCATTTTTTTTATTTCAAAAATCCCCTCAACTCCGAATTCTAAAACTTTCTCAACAATTTTAGCTTGTTCTGAAAGTAAAAGAAATCAATGCCAAACAGGGCTTAGGGTTTTCTTTTAAAAAGAAAATTTTAAAAAAAAAAATCCTCTCCTTCCTTCACTATTCATCATCTTCCCCAACCAAAACCCTAAGCCAAAATCTAACACCCCTTAACTTCTCCGGCGGCGGCTATCTCCGGCCCCGTAACCCGACGGCGACACCATCACAGACAACGTGGGTGGCCGCACTTCCTCAATCCAGCGATCCTATTTCCTCTTCACATTTCCTGCAGATCCAAATCCGACGAGTCATCCCCGATCCTCCGGTAAGGCACTTCTTCTTCTTCTCCTCCACGCACGAATCCAAACACCTTCTTCTTCTTCATCACCTGCAACTATCCGAACCAGTCTCATTCCCTCTCTTCTCTTCAACCGATTACCCCAACCATTTCTTTGTTCCCTCCATATCTGAAACTCCTCTGCTCAGCGACCATTCCTCCTTCACAACAGCAAACCAGCAGTCTCTCAATCCCCAGTTCTACATTTTAAATTTGAATCTAAACCACTTCATCTTCCACCTTCAGCAACACTCATTAATCCCACTCCTCCTCTGAACTCTCTTTAGTCACCCCTTCCAACAGCAACCATCTTCTCCCCCTTCAATCCAAACGTTCCTCTCTGTTTTTTTTCCTCTCTTTCTCCCTCATCACATCGCACCCCGCGCCCTCTATGCTCTCAGTCTCTCTTCCCTCGTCTCGCTTTCTGCTCATTTCTATTCATCTCCAGCCACCACTCTCTGTTTTGCTGTGAAACCACAACCCCATCACACCCCATTAACACTCTGTTTGTCATCTTCATCCTCAAACCCACACCATTTTCACCATTATTGCAGAAAACCGAGTTCACTCAATTCCATTGTTCAACCCCATTACAGCAACATCAAACCCATAGAGTAGCAACCCCCATCTCCCTTTTCCACCATCTCCTTTCAACCTCTGTTTCAGAAATCAAAAACCAACGGCATCACCATTTTCTTCAACCCAGAAATCCCACTTGAAAATTAAACACCCACCTCCATTAAAATCTGCAACACCAAGAACCCAACATCAACCCTCTTCCTCCTTATCCTCCTTCAACCTGAATCCCTCCACCTCTCTCAGAACCTCTTTCACCTTCGACCATCTCTCTCAGCCCATCTCCACTGTTTCCCTCTCTCTTCCGATTACCAGCAGCTCCCTTCAATCCAAACGCTCCTCCTTATCCTCCTTCAACCTGAACCTCTCATCCCCCTCACACTCATCCATTTCCTCTGTTCTGCAGCTTCAACCTTCATCATATCTATTATAACAGAACCTCCAGCCCCCTTTTCTTCCTTTCTTCTTCCATCTGCAACCTCCTTCTCACATTCCCATCCGGCGCCGGCGTTGCCAACTGCCGGCACCCCTGTTGTTCATCCATCGATTCGTCCATCTTGCTGCCATTGGTAACTCAAGACAAACAATCAAGGAACCCAGAATTAGAAATACTTCATTGCTGGATAACACAGGTATCATCTCTCAACCTGTCTGAGCATATTACAATTTGTTGGAAAGAGAATAGAGGTGTGGATGTATCCTGTCTTCTGCAATGTTTTATTGATTGGTATGCTCATGTATTGTTAATTGATATCCTCTGTGTCATGTAATCTTACTTTCATTTGTCAAATCTCAGCTATCAAAATTTCTTTACAGATCTTATCTACTTGAATATGAGCAGACTTTTTTGTTGTTCTGATCATTTTTTGTTCTATTCTGTTGATCATTTGGGTTCTTATATATCCTTCAAAACCATGATACGTTAGCTCTCTTTTCATTTAATTATATATATTCTGATTTAGGTATTCTGAAGTGTTTTGTCATAGTTTAGACTGATTTTGGCTTCCAATATGTAATCATATAGCTTGTAAATAATTCGGTTTTTTTTTGTTATTTAGATTTAAGTTTGGTATGTTTATGTTTCCACTTTGGTATTTTTGGTTGTTAGGGATTTTTAGCAATAGAGTTTTTTTTTTTTTTTTTTTTTAAATTTTTATTTATATTATAATTTCATTTTGGGTATATATTTTGTTAATATTTTTAGCAGTTTAGTTTTCTTTTAGGGTTTTGGGTAAATTAGGTCATCTTAAGCCCTTATAGAGCCTTTATACATTTTATGATAAAATATTAATTAGCTTTAGTATCTTAGGGTTTTAGATACTTTAGACACTTTTTAAGGATTCTTTAGTAAATTGCTTCTTTTAGTTTCTTGGAATATTCTATAATTTTGATTGATTTAATTAGTTTTTAGATAGAATAATTGGCCCAACAATCTTTGAACCGAGTAACTGGTTAAACTGAGAGAGGACAGGTGTCTAACACCTTCTCGACCTCTCAAATAAACCCCCTTGCCTTAATTTCTGGTTAGACCACTAAAATCTTACAATTTTGGTCTATTTTTGGAATTAATTAATAAAACCCGTGTGACCATTCACACCCAATCTCAATGGATGGTGGCGACTCCATCATAACCCGATCAACCTAGGGTCTACTTGACCCGGGGGCGATCACAAAGACGATCTTAAATTCGGAGAGAAGTTGAATCTATGAGAAATTCAAGAGGTAAAAAACAATAGTGAGTAAAGACACTGAAAGAGAGAGGGGATGGTCAGTCATATATACGTATATTTCTCAATACATGGTATAGACTTCGAGTCATTCAAACACTGAGGTTTTCTTGCTCTGAGATTTGCATTCTAACTAACTTACAGTTATTTCAACATCATTCCCCCTTTTGTCTTTTCTCTTTGTCTTATTCACAGGTCGTGTTTGTGAAGAAACGTTCTTGATAGAACGGTTGCGCAACAGTTTAGGCTATCTTGAGATAAACTCCCTGAACTTATTTCTTTGGAAGGGTAGTTGTATTGGCTCTTTATATTATTTATTGAAGTTCTTTTAATATATTGAGCCTATTACAAATCCCGCATCAACAATTCCATACTCTCAGGAAGATATAATACAATTAGACTATTAATTAGATTTAAATTCCGATAATGATTAATTCGACTTATTAGGAATAGGCTTCGGCTTTTAGGCTTTCATTAGGGTCTGGCTTGGACATTATATACAGAAAATGGGCTAGGCCGGGCTCAAGTAGGGCACTGTAGCTTTTAGTCTCAGTTTTACTGCTTCTGTGAACCAAGACCAAATCTCTCTCTCTCACTCTCTCTCTCTCTCTCATATATATAATAGGGGTGCAGTTTGGGTCGGTGTAACCCGAAGCCAAATTGACCCAATCCGAATTTGGGTTGGTTTGGATTGGGTTTTATTGAAAAAAACTTACTTGAATTAATTCAGTTCGGTTTTGGGTTAGGGCTTAATTAGGATAGTCCGATCAAATTCAAAACCTAAATTGAATTAATCCGGTTATATATATATATATATTTGATG
>JAUPMG010305687.1:0-16549 GCA_031762675.1 Pachysandra terminalis
GCGAGCTGCTCACCGTCGCGCCCCTTCCAAGGCCACCGACGGCCCCTCTTTATCAGAGCCTTTTTTTTTTTTTTTTTTAAAATGTCACCTAGGCGAGCGCCCAATCACCTAGGCTAGCGCCTAGGCGATGGCCACGTCTATCGCCTGGGTTCGCCTGGGCGTTTTGATGACCTTGCACCTAAATAACTTAAAATATTACAAAAAATAATGACATTAACCAAGTAATGCATGTACAAGTAAGGGAGTCGTTTACATAATTAGTCATTATAATATTTAAGGAAACATAAATAGAAAGGTTTATATTTAGAAATAATAATAATACTACTAATAATAATAAAAAAAAAAAAATAGCGTCTAATAGAAGGTTTTCAATTTAAATTCATGTAATATACGTTAAAAATATGTGGCTTGACACCACATCGTGTTTCTCGTAGGCTAAAATCTTTTAAGATATTTTCTCTAAAAAATATTTTTGAAAATAATAATAATAATAATACAACCAATTTAAGGTTTTCAACCCAATATATGATACTATATATTGATGGTCATTTTTGGCAAGGGTGCAATGTCATCAATTAAGGATGCCGTGGAGGGTCCATGTCACCTCACTACCATGTAATTCTCTCTGGACCGTCAAGAAAATGAGATTTGAGACATTGAAGACCTTTCATAAATATGGTCAGACCGGTTTTGCCGGGTGTCCTCGGCATACCAATCGAGACTTTGGCAAGCTCATTTGGTGTCTCAAACTTGTCTGCAAACACTGTGAAAAGAATCGGAACAGGCTCTTTCACCAAGTTGTGTAAATATAAAAAGATGCAAGAAAATGAGAAACCGGCTAAAACACTCCACCGAGCCAAAGCCGGGCTTCGCAGGCACCTCGGCACATTTTTGTTGTCGAGGTGCCTGACCACCCCTGCAGACTCGGCAAGGGAGGGCGCCTAGGCCATTTGCCGAGGTCTCAGGCAAGCCCAACATGGGGGTGAGCCCAGGCCAAATGGTCTTAGCGCCCACGCCTGCCAAGGTCTTCCAAACCCTGATAGGGTGCAATTTATTTTATTTTTTTTTTTATGAATAAAGAAAGATTTCATAAAAAAGAGAGAAGAAAAAGTACAAAGTTTCCCTAAGATGGAGAAACAGAAAATGAAAAAAGAAAAGTACAGTAAAACATTAGCTGGCTACCATCCAGCCCCTACTATAGCAAGACCAAGAAACGATACTACAAATAAATCACCACATCCCAACATCTCGCAATGTCTGATCTAGAGACCTCTTTGAATTCCGGAAGAATACTAGCCCAGAATGAGACCAAACTCACAATAGAATCAATCAAAGATCCCAGACTGATATGGCAGTTTCTCTCCCTCCAAATACTCCAAATTGCTGCAAAGAAGAGCAAACGATATAACACTTTTCCCTTTTTTCCAAGGAAAGGAAATCTCCATTGAGCAAAGAGGCTATGCAGAGTGTTTGGGCTCACCCAATCAACACCAACAGACCGAATGAAATGCTCCCAAACCTTTGACGCCCGCCAAATTTAGCACAGCCTGTTCATACCAGAGCCCGTTTTTGACATCCCGGATGTCCAGAAATGCCCAACATTTGCATGAATGAATCCCTGACATAGAATGAGATGGTCAAACTGAGAATTGTGTTCAGCATGACACGACCAACTTGTGAATAATTGGTTAAGCAACTGGCTAATTATGTGTTTTTGATTTACAAGAGTTCGTCGGAGAGATCTCTGTCCTGGGCAAGAGCCCATCTGGGGGTTTCCAGAGTCCTTAAGTGTGGCGGAAACTGGCACGGGTATCGTCGAAAGTCGAGCCGAACCTCGGCATGCTGACCTACGGTTTGATGAAGTTGAGTGACGATGAGATATGACCTTTTGAGTTACAATTAATAAGTTGCCATTAATAAAAAAGTATTTAATTGACCATTATAGCAAACATTAATTTAGCCGTTATGTGTTAATGTGGTAGTAGTTACCATGTTAATAAGGTGAGTTAATGTGTTGCAGTTACAAATGAGAAAGATAGTGACCCTTGTCACCATTCTAGAGATTCCTTTGGCCTATATAAAGCCTAGGAGGGCTTAGGACAAAGGGAGAGAACAAGTGTTGGAGTGAGAAGACTGGTCGTTTCTCACTGCATTCTACACTTAGCTTCAGACTTAGGAGATCTTCGCAGAGATTCTCCAGCACACTTGAAAGATAGAGAAATAGAGTAGTTTAGAAGACTTAGAGGGCAACTCTTGAGGTGGTATTGGTCTAGACTTGAATATCCCCCCCTTTGCTGGATCGTAGCCTTAGCCTACTGCCTACCTTCGACACCTCGACCCGTTTCTCACTGTATTATTTATGCTCTGTTTTATATTATTGTTCATTTTTACTCATTTGTTAATGAAAGCAACAACCTAAATTTTTTAGATTTTTCTTAATTTTTATAGTGGGGCTAGGTTCGTATAGGTCTGTATCGGCCGAATCGTGTCATATTGAGCGATATGACTCGGTTTTACCTTGGCCAATATTTGATAGGAAACTGATACCTTAAAAAGCTCATCCTCCTTCCCACATCATTATATAAAGGGAAACAAAGTCCAAATACAATGAGAAAATTCATAATGCATGGGTAGATGAGAGATACAATCAATATTGATTTGACAAGCACATGAAGGATGTAACAGAATACGGAAACAACACTTGTAGATCTGAGAAAATGGTAGAAGAAAAGTAAGAGAAGATAGAAGAAAGACGAGAAAAGAGAAGAATAGGGCTACAACTTCAGCAGTCGTCCAACCCCCGTTTCTATATTATGAAAAAACGGAAACACTTAACTTATTGCAATTATTTCAACATTTCCCCTCAAGCTGGAGCATAGCTATAACCCATGCCCAGCTTGGAACAAATCATCTCAAACTGATTTCTCCAAAGGGCTTTAGTAAATGTGTCACTTAGTTCATCTTTTGAGTTAACAAATGGAGTTACTATCTTCTTAGCCATAAATGCATCTGTAATGAAATGACAATCAACCTTTATGTGCTTGGTTCGCTCATGAAAGACTGGATTACTGGCAATTTATATGGTTGCTTGATTGTAACAGAAAATCTTCATAGGTTTATCATCAGCCAACCCAAACCCCTGCAAATGTGTCTTCACCCATAATAACTCACATGCAGTGTGAGTCATGGCTCTATATTCAGCTTCAGCACAAGATCTGGTAAATATAGAGCCATGGATCATACTGCATGTGAGTTGTTATGGGTGAAGACACTTTTGGAGGAGTTTGGATTGGCTAATGATAAACGTATGAAGATGTTTTGCGACAATCAAGTAGCCATATATATTGCCAATAATCCAGTCTTTCATGAGAGAACCAATCACATAGAGGTTGATTGTCATATCATGAGAGATGCAGTTATGGCTAAGAAGATAGTAACTCCATTTGTTAACTCAGAAGATCAACTAAGTGATACCTTTACTAAAGTCCTTGGGAGAGAGTAAAGGTATCACTTAGTTGATCTTCTGAGTTAACAAATGGAGTTACCATCTTCTTTGTCATAACTGCATTTCTAATCAAATGACAATCAACCTCTATGTGCTTGGTTCTCTCATGAAAGACCGGATTACTGGCAATATATATGACTGCTTGATTGTCACAAGACATCTTCAAAGATTTATCATCAGCCAACCCAAACTCCTGCAAAAGTGTCTTCACCCAAAACAACTCACATGCAGTGTGAGCCATGGCTTTATATTTCTTCTGAGTTAACAAATGGAGTTACTATCTTCTTAGCCATAACTGCATCTCTAATGAAATGACAATCAACCTCTATGTGCTTGGTTCTCTCATGAAAGACTAGAATACTGGCAATATATACGACTGCTTGATTGTCACAAAACATCTTCATAGGTTTATCATCAGCCAACCCAAACTGCAGTAAAAGTGTCTTCACCCATAACAACTCACGTGCACTGTTAGACATGGCTCTATATTCAGTTTCAAGTTTCAACACTAGATCTAGCAATGACATTCTGTTTTTTTTTTTTTTCTTTTGCTTCTCGAAGTTACCAAGTTCCCTCCAACAAATGTAGAATAACCTGTTGTAGACCATCGATCATTTGCTGATCCTGCCCAATCAGCGTCTAAGTATCCCACAATATCAAGATTACCATGTGGACAATAGATAAGACATTTTGAAAGAGACTGCTTAAGATATCGTAAGTTCCTACATACAACTTCCCAATGAATTTGCTTGGGTGTTTGCATAAACTAACTTACCACTCCTACTGCAAAAGCAATGCCAGGTCTAGTTACAGTTAGATAAATCAGTTTTCCCACCAGACGACAATATCTTCTAGGATCTTCAAAATTAACACTAGAATCCATGTCTAGTTTCACATTGGGATCCATAGGAATAGCAACTGGTTTGGCTCCTAACATCCCAATTTTTGTCAATAAATCAATCACATACATCCGTTGTGATAGACATATATCACTTCAACTTCTAGCCACCTCTATCCCAAGAAAAAATCTCAGTTGTCCCAATTCCTTGGTCTGGAACTGTTGCTTTAAATCGTTCTTCACTTCGTCTATTCCACTCAAATCACTGCCAGAAATTGACATACATATACAATGAACAAAATAATTCCAGAGGACTGCTTTCATATAAAATAGAATGGTCAGCATGCTTTATGGAACCCATATGCAACCACCACATGACTAAATGTATCGAACCATGTGCAAAGAGATTGTTTTAGTCCATAGATTGCTTTCTTCAACTTGCAGATTTTCCCATACTCTCCCTGAGCAGCAAACCCAAGTGGTTGCTCCGTATACACTTCTTCCTGTAAATCACCATAGAGAAAAGCATTTTTAATGTCCAACTGAACCAAGGGCCACTTCTGATTGACAGCAATGGATATCAACGCTCTTTAACAGAATTTAACAGAGCAACAGGAGAAAAAGTCTCAAAATAATCAATCCCAAAGGTTTGTTTATATCCTTACGGCACTGGCCAAGTCTTGAGTCTTTCAATAGTACCATCTGGTTGATACTTGATAGTGAACACCCACTGACAACCAACAACCTTCTTACCAGCAGGTAAAGTAGTCAACTCCCACGTATTACAGATACAGAGTGCCTCAATTTCTTCTTCTATAGCACTTTTACAGCCAGGATAAGCAAGGGCTTCCTGATAAGTCTAAGGTATGGACAGCAGAAAGAGAAAGCAAAACTACGATTGGAAGGAGATAAATAGTCAAAAGACATGACTAGCAATAGGATATTGAGTTCAAGAACCTTTACCTTTTCGAAGTGCAACTGGAACATCTAGATCTAAGGACGAATCTCCTGCTGAAGAGGATTCGTTAATTGGTTGAACGTTAGACGAAACTACCTCTAGTGACATTTCTTCACTGATATACCTGTAGGGGCTTTGTGAAAGTATCAGATTCAGTAACAACAGGCATGGGAGCAGAAGATGGGGAACTAAAGAATTAACAGGCATAGATGGAGATAACAATTCAGTACCATGGAGATCACTATTAGGAAAAAAATGGTGACATCGACACTCACAAATTGTTTTCAAGTGATAGGATCATCACTTGCATCCTTTTTGAGTTCAAGAATAACCAAGAAAAACACATTTAATTGCACGTGGAGATAACTTGTCAAGATGAGAATCAAAAACATGAACAAAACACACACAACCAAAGACTCTTGGAGTAAGATTATACAAAGGAGAGTTCGGAAATAAAATGGAATACGGTGAATTGTTATTTAACACAGAAGAGGGCATACAATTTATAAGATGGCATGTTGTCAAAACCGCATCTCCTCATAAGCGCTTTAGAACATTCTTATGCAACATCATAGTGCGGGATACCTCCAATAAATGACGATTCTTCCTTTCAGCGACACCATTTTGTTTACGGGGGTATGTACACAAGATGTTTGGTGTATCATTCCATTTTCAAGACAAAAATTAGTAAGATCATTTTTCATGTACTCAAGAGCATTATCAGAGCGAAAAACAGATATCTTTCCCAAATTGCGCTTTTATTTCTTTATGAAATGATTTGAGAACAAAAAAACTTCAGATCTTTCTTTCAACAAATACAACCATGTAATTCAAGAATGATCTTCAACAAAGGTAGCAAAAAAAATATTAGACACCCTACAAGGACCCCAAATATCTGAATGAACTAAAAAGAAAGGAGTAGAATTCCATTTCTCTAGGAAGAAAAACAGGCCTATGATGTTTCCCCAATTCACAAGCTTAACATTCCAATTTGGACTCAACTTGAAGAGAAGGCACCAATAAGGATTGTGATCGAGCCATCAGCAAGAGTTACGGGAGAAACATGTCTAGACTTATCAATAGAGGAAAACCTTGTAGACTCACCAGTCATGTGTGCAGACGCACCTGAATCAATTACCCGAGAAGACGTTGGCTTTGATACAAACAATGCAAATGTACCTAAATGAGCAAGAGTAGTTGTGGCTGCTGCAGAGCTAGGCTGAGTTCTCATTAAGAGCTTGTTATACTCACCACGGGAAAGTACTACTGAATCGCTGCTAGATGGAGAAGATTGTAGCTGAGAATGATTAAGAGCTTGATAATCACAAGAGATTGACTGTACCTCATGCATATGGTTATTAACAGATGTTGGATTAGCCCAGGCTGCTTTCCCAAACCTGTCCCAACATTTATCAAAAGTATGATTAGTCCTTCCACAATGATCACACCGTCCATTTCCATGACTGCCTCTACCACGACCTCCCCATGAATCTCTACCACAACCTCGAGTGTTAACTCCTCGTCCACATGTAGATGGAGTTGAAACAAGTGCTGAATTCTCCTTCATGGATGAAGTAGAAAAGTGAATGGGAGTCACTACGCATTGCACACGAGAATAAACATTAGCTAAAGATGGCAAACTGTCACTAGCCAAAATCTGTCCTACAGATTGATACTCAGACTTCAATCCAGACAAGAATCTTGCAACTTGAAACTCCTCTCGTTGCTTCCGTAGTACTTCTAGATCATTAGATAGTGGATGATAATACTTCCCACAAGCCTTTAAGAGTGCTATAATACTCGCTTAAGGTTCTATCACACTGTTGACACATAAAAATACCTTCATACAGTTCATAAACCTTGAGATATTTTTGTCTTGTGAATACATCTCTCATATCAAGAATGCTATTAGTCATCTAAATTCTAATTTTATTGTGTATCTTTAGTTTTACATAGTTGGCCCACTATGTAAGCTATATGTTATATCAATGAGAATGGAATTTGGTGATACTACATGATTGTGCGTACATGATTTGAAAGAAAAGGAAAAGAGTATTTTGACAGTCTTTGATACAAGATTTTTTTGGCATGTTTAATAAATTGTTTTGGTTTATCGTAGAGTTTTGTTTATTACTTACTGGGATCCAATTCTCATGATTTGAGAGTCACACTGCTGGACTCTCCCCAGCCAATCAATAACGGATGTCGATGAGCTCTCGACAAGTACGAGAGGACATCGAGGAGCACATCTGCTTGTTGTGAGTTAGATAGAGAGAATGAGAGTAAGAATGAGATGATACTCTATGTATTGGTATCATAATATATATATATATATATTTATACACATATTGTGTTGTTTTAGCTGTTTATAAGTTATAGATATTTCATTGGCATGTAAATTTTTAGTTTTCTTATTTCCGCTGTATAGTATATTCTGATGTAACCGTTAAACAGGTTATGAATGATTTCATTACCAGATATATGTTTGGTTTGTACATTATTCGTAGTGATCCAGAGCTAAATATTTCGAGTCGTAACAGTTGTAGTCTGTACCATGTGCATCTCATAATGAAACAGTATATGTACGATCAAACTTTTGAGTTTGGAGTCCTTCCATGTCTGGTTTCCCATTAAAGTTTCCTTTTCTATCTTTGCTATCATCAATAAATAATCATTAAATTTTTTCAAACAAAAAACCATTCCATAAATAGCATAGTCGCAATCTTGATGCCATCATTTTTCTTGGGTGATGATGGAGAGCCTTCAAAATGTAAATTTGTAAAACTATGACTTGGGACCAAACGGTAGAACAAGAGTTAGGGTTTCATAATCAAACAATAAGACGAAGAAAATATGATTTAGTCTGGATGTGTGGGATAATATGGTTATGGAATCATTTTTCATATGGATTCGACAACGATTTTTTCTATGAGAACCAACATATGTATTCATTAGAAAGAGCAATTAAAGATGAATAAAGATAATATGAACAGAGAACCATATAATGCCCCAAAGGGTACTGTCCATAACTTCTAAACAGTTTACCTCCAAAAGGGATTGTCCTAGGCAGAGATAATTAAAAAAAAAAAAAAAAAAAAGAGCAACCACCACTTTGGAAAACTACAGCAAAGTTGACACGCAAAGAGCTGTTCTCCAACTGATTAAACAAAATAAATCCGGAAGATTGGACCATCTGTCATCGAAGCCCCTCCATTGCATTTGTTCCATGTCTACCAAAAATCAGGAAAAGGCAGCATCCTCAATTAGGAACTGGCCACACCACACTCACACAACCACAACCACACCCACCTACACACGCCCCTTTTTATATATATATAAAGGGGCCAAAATTCCTAAGACAAAGAAGCTCCCTAGACCATTTAGTGAGGACCCAAGCAACCCTAAAGAGATGACAAGGATGACCAAATGTTTGTATCCAGCTAACAATAAATAAAAAGATGCTGAACCATTCTTAACTTCTATTGCATATCATACTTATTAGGCAAGAAATGGTCCCTATTCCGAAGACGATCCAGTGTAAGCACATGGTAAATCACTAAAACTAAACAAAAGTTCCCGCTATTGTGGGGGACCTCAGTCTAAATACTAGAGCCACCCAAAATATTGTAAAAAGATTTGGCAGAGAAGTGACAGCAGCAGTTTGAAGTAAAATTGAGATATGAAAGAGGGGATAAATATAGGAATCTGTTTCAAAAGCTCTACTAAGAACCAACAACTAGCGAATTTGAAGGGACCGACACCAGGAAAACGCACGCGCGCGCACACACACACACACACACAAGTTCTACTAAGAACCAACAACTAGAAAATTTGAAGAGACCAACATCAGAGAAACGCGCGCGCACACACACACACACTCACTCATTCACACTTGAAAGCTAAGGACCAACAATCTTTCATTCTTCTTTGCAGGTTACAGTTTCATGGGTATGCATAGACCATATGATCGAAAAGATCTATCTTGCTAAAAGTAACCACTAATCAAGTTCCAAAATTACCCAAAACAAAAGCAACTAGCACCATAAAGACCCTTGTTGTCCAGATTAGAAGATTAAGGATTTAGTAAAAATCTTCAAACCGGGGATAGGATTGGAGAGATGCAGCCACACCTCCTGACAAACTAAATTGGTGGGCCGCGGGGATGTCCCATGGACCCCACAACCATCTCATCGAGGCATTGGATCATACCAAATCGGTGTTCCATATGCCAGGCTTCTGCAGAAACTGTGGATCATCTTTTGGTACATAGAGAAACGGCTACGGAGTTATGGTCTTTCTTCCTTGGTGAAATTTAAGACATCATGGGTAAAACCAGAGAGCCCATAATGTACTTGCGGCTTGAGGTTGGAAGAAAGGCAGAAGGCAACCTGACATTATGTGGAAATGTGTCTGCATGTTGTGAGTTGGACAATATGGAGAAAAAGAAACAGGCAACGGAAAAATATGTGCGAAAATAATCAACAACCAACCTGTGTCTACTATTTATTAATGGTACACTCTGAATTTTCTAGTGTAACTTTGTCTATTTTGAACAAACTTGGGAGGATGTATAGGGCAGGATAGCTAGAGATTGAGTCGTCAATGCTTTTGTGTCTCTACCGTGTAAAGTTTGCATATACGAGTACATACAATATTTTTACTGACTTCAAAAATAAATATAAAAAACTTTTTTCCTCATCTTTTGTAAACTTTAAGGATGTGTGATTATGCATTATTGAGGGAAGTCTAAAAGGATAACATCTGAAGAGTGTAAATGGCTACTTTTAGTAATCATGCAGTTCTCCTGTTGATATCAACTTCATCTTCGCCTTTTGATTATTAGATCCTCAGCGTCCAAATAACAAAGAAACAAAGTAGGAAGGTGAAAAAAGTGATTGACCAGACCTTGTGATCAAACTCTGCCATCTTCAGAACTATAGGTATAATTATTGGTTCGGCAGAGGGCTTTTCTTTCTTCACAGGAATTTTTGTACTTACTTCTGTTGGAATTTCACCTGCAGGATCAGAGAAATCTTTAAAAGAGATAGCATCAGAAGTTGCAAACCACATGATCATATAAACTGATACTTCCTCTTGCGTATGTTGAGAAAATGTGATTTAGGGTGAGATGGAGGGATTGGATTAGATTTTGAATCTCCACAGCCTTGTTTTTTGTGTTGGTAAATGGGGTTGCAACAGGCTTCTTTGCGTCTTCAAGGGGTGTTAGGCAAGGGGGCCATTATCACCTTTCTCTTCATTCTTGTGACCAAAGCATTGAGGAAGCTCCTTCAGAAGATGGTGGAGAGTGAACTTAGGGAGGAGGTCTCAGTGTGTGCGGCAGCGCCAGTCGTGTCTCATTTTCAATTTGCAGATGATAGGCTTATACTTTGGCAACCTACCCAAGCCCAACTCTTAGCATTAAGGTGTACTTTGGTGTGTATTGAGACAGTGCTTAGACTGAGAGTGAACCTGACGAAGAGTAATCTGTTCAGGATTAGTGAAGGGAATTTTGATGAGCACCTAGCTGTGTTAGGTTGCAAAAAAGGTATTTTCCCAATGACTTATTTGGCAATTCCTCTTGGCGGATCCTACAATATGTTATGTGGGACAGTGTGATTGAGAAGTCGGACAAGGAACTAACAACGTGGAAAGGTAAGTAGTTACTGGAAGGGGGAAACTGACTCTTATCAGGAGCTCCCTAGCAAACCTCCCAGTGTATTTCATGTCCATGTTGAAGATTCCCGTCTTTGTGGCTAAAAGGATAATGAAATTGCAAAAGGACTTTTTGTGGGGCGACGTAGGATATGCCCACAAATATCACGATGCGGTGGGCTGTGTGTGGGCAGGGAAGCCTTGGGTTGAGAAGCCTACAGATGTTCAATAAAACCTTGCTGGAGAAATAGTTGTGGCAATTTGGGGAGGAAAGGGATAGGTTGTAGAGGATGGCTATTGCAGCCAAGTATAGTTATAGGCCGGGAGATTGGAATGCTTATTTGTTTATTGGGTGTGGAAGCCAATCTCTAGTGCTTCTGCAGAGTTTAGGAAGGCGATATGGTTCATGGTGGGAGTGGTGATAGAATCAGATTGTGTTCTAATCCATGGTGCAGTGATGTTCCTCTTCGTAGCAATTTTACGGATTTGTTTGTGGTTTCTCTGTAGAAAGCATGGGTGACAGATATTCTGGTTAGAGAAAATGAGCAGTTGGAGTGGAATTTGGGTTCAGACTTCAGAAAGCCTTTGTTTGATAGGGAGTTGGAAGCAATGCCGGTTGTGCTTTTGAGCTCTAATCTGCCTCGATGGGACCCGGCCCAGATTTCAGAGTTTGTAAGGAGAGGAGTGGAAGGTTTTCGGTTGGTTCTTTCTTCGAGTCCATGGTAGCTAGTGGGGATTGGCACGGGGCAGTGCAACTGATCTGGAAGGCTATCTAAAGTTGCATTTTTCTTGTGGACAGATGCATTAAATAAGATAATGATCATTAATCATCTCATTAGTACGAATTGGACCTTACCGAATCGGTTTTACATGTGTAAATTTGATGTTGAATCAGTGGCTCATATTTTTGTACATTGTAGTGTTGCTTATAAGGTATAGAGGTCTTTTCTAGGAACATTAATTCTCACGCACATTTGTATCCGACAAGAATCCCGGAGAGATTTGATCATCCTTACTCCAACCCTCAATGTCAGTCAAAGACCCATCCGCAATATCTAACACCTTCACGGCCTTTGATGAATCATATCCTGCCTGTATTAAGTCCAGAAAAATCTGATAAATCGTACTACCTTCATCCATATGCTCAACAGCCACTGTTGTCATCGCTAGGGGATATAAACCAAACTCACTAACATCGGTGCCATTCAGCTCTAAAGACGTTTCTGCTGGAGGGAGCGTTGTCTGAAAAGCGTGACCAGAAAAATATGGGGAAGAAGAAGACGCTGTCGATGACGTCTCCCTAGGTAGATCCGGCAAACCACATGACCCTGGCACCTTTTCAAGCTCGCAGATCTTATCCATCTCCACCGGAAGTACTGGCTGTGGAAGAATTCCAGTGAATTGTTCCTGCTTTCGGATTCTTCATTTTCCTCCTTAACCTTCATCTTCAGATTATCTAAATTAAGAATTAATTCATCCAATCTAAGTTGGATAGAAGACAAAGTGGACTCCAAAGCCTACAACGATCAATCAACTACAGATTTTAACAAATCTTGGCTCGGCCTATCATCCAGACCCTTACTTTCGGTTATCTTATAATCTGAACATTCTCCGTCTCTAGTCCGGCTCGGCACAAACTCTGCCCGTGCCAAGTTAACGCCATGTTTTTTAATTTCTATCACGGGCCCATCCTTATTACCAGGCTTCTTTTTCTCAACATGCCCATCACGCTCTAACACAAAACGATCCAAAGATCTGGATCTAGATCTGGCCCTCAAATCAGGCCCAACCCCTCCAAAACTGTTATCATGCTGTCTATATCTCCCAGCCCTATCCATGGCACGTCCCCTAGGTTTCCAGATTTGTTTATGTACTGCCAAACCATTTTGGTAGGAATTTGAAATGAAATTCCAGTTAGGATATTGCTGATTCCAAGAATCTCTCCCTTTATTGTTCCTACCAAACGAGACTAAATCACCCTTTTTTTTAGCCAACAACTCCCCAAAATTCAGGCCCACTTTTTTCTTTCCATCTACTACCCCATATGCCACGTCATCATCTTCAACCTTGGATGCCCAACTCTGATTTTTTCCAACTGCCTCAACTTTCATCATCTTCTCGAAAATAGATAACCCAATTTGAATGACATAACATTTATTCCTTAACAACAATGAAATCGAACAGGGAATAGAAAGGGGATTCTCTGATAAACTAGTAATTTCGCAAACTTCATCCAATCCCTATTAAAAGTTATTTCATCAAGTTGAATAAAGCCGCCACAACAGTCCACAATTAATATCACTCCATCTTTTAAAAATTTCATCCGTCCAGCAATCCGGAGGCAAACCGAATACAAAACTCCATACACCTCCATTTACAGAAGGTATCGAATTCGTTAATATCACTCCATCTTTTAATAATAACGTCAGATTTAGATTTCAAAGGGAACAATCTTAGAGAGGCCAACACGTCTGCCGAAGTCTCATTAGGTGAAGAAAATGGCCTGCTTATCTGAAAACGACCCCACTTCTGGTTCAAACTCATCAAAGAAAAACTTCTTAATCTCAACAGCAATAGAGTTCCAAGAATCTTCACAATTAGGTGAGAGCATCAAAGCTCTATTCCACTTGTCTTCAGTCACAAAATTATCAAGGAGTATCTCTGGGCAGCTTCCCCTTTGCTTGATGTGATTGATCGGATTAATAATAGAAACCGCACCTCCCACTCTATCACCTTCGGTCGTTCTTTCTTTAATTTTCAAACCAAAAGTTCTCCATCCGCTACCCGCTCTCCCCATTAGCACGAAGATTTTGCTCGATCTCTGACCAACGTTCAGTTCTAGACGAAAGTATCTTCTTGCCCAATTGCTCTGCAACTCGATCAGCAAGATTCTTGAGTTAAAAACTCTCTTCCATCTTTTCGAATCAATGTTCTGAGGATTTCATCCAGCGGCTTCTAAACAACATCGTGAAACCCAATCTGCTTCTATGTCCTCTAAAACCAGTGAACTAACTTTGTCTCTGCTTCTCTCTGAAATCCGATATTTAGATCTGAAATTACCATGAAGTCGTTCAAGGGAAAACATTTTAGCCTCAATCTGAAAAGCCTCCAAAGCCGGAGGAAGGAATTGACCAACCCTTACAGCAGTCTTGTTAGAATCCACGAGAACAAGCTTAGCATCAAGCAATCTGGAACTAACGTGACCTTCCGACGTCACCACCTTGGCAAACGAAGATCCGGAGGGAAGGCAGAAGGGAGGAGGGGGAAGCAAAGAAGAGGGGAGGGAAGAAGAGGGAAGGGAAGTCGAAGGAAGAAAAGGATATTCCATATTGAAATTGTTTCCTTAGAGATTAATGGAGGGTTGTCAGAAGATCAAAAGGAGATTGAAGGTGAGTTATCCAATGTTTTCTCAAATTTATACAGATCTGAACAAGGGTGTAGTTTTGATCTTTCAATGCTAGAGGGACCCAAATTAAATGTGGATGAAGCAGGGAATATTGTCAAAGAGTTTGAGGAAGAAGATGTGAGAAAATCAATTTGGGAGATGGATATGAATAAGGCTCCAAGACCCCATGGTTTTTCAATGGCTTTTTTTTTTCAGGATTGTTGGGATACCATTAAGACGGATCTTATGAAAGTTTTTAAAGAATTTCAGACAAGTGGAATCATTAACAAAGCCATGAATGCAACATTCCTTGTGCTGATCCCTAAAATTAAAGGGGCATCGAAAGTCACGGATTTCAGACCTATTAGTTAGGTAACCAGTGTGTACAAGATTATTGCCAAAGTTTTGGCAAATAGAATGAAAAGGGCCATTGGGTCAGTAGTTTCAAAAAATCAAAGTGCATTTATTCAAGGTAGACAAATCACGGACAGCATTATGAATGCAAATGAATGCATCGAGGAAAATGTTAGAAAAAAAGAATCCGGTTTTGCTCTCAAAATTGATTTAGAAAAAGCTTACGACCGGGTAGAATGGGCATGTGTTGATTTGGTTTTAAGATGGAAAGGGTTTCCGAAAAAGTGGTGTAGTTGGATTAAAGGTTGTTTGAAAAATGTCAAATTTTCATTTTGTCTGAATGGGGGGATTTCAAGGTTAGTGCCATCATCTAGGGGTTTACGTCAAGGGGACCCACTCTCTCCCTTTCTATTCACACTTGTTAGTGATGTTTTGAGTACTTTTCTCAAAAAAGCAGAGGAGTTAGGTAAGATAAAAGGTTTTGAGGTCGGAAATGATAAGATGCTTTTGTCCCATTTGCAATTCGCAGATGATACTATTATTTTCCTAAATGTGTCAACGGACACCATATTTTGGACAAAGTGCATCCTTAGATGCTTTGAGATGATTTCTAGGCTTAGTGTCAATTTGGAAAAAAAAGTAGTTTGTTTGGAATCAATGTGGAAGAGGGTCTTCAAACTGAGTGTGCACAGGTGTTGGGGTGCGGTGTGGGGGAGTGGGATCCAGTCATTGAAAAGATGGATAAAAAACTGACAATTTAGAAAAGAAATTATCTCTTTTTGGGTGGTAGGATTACCCTTATCAAGGCTTCTCTTAGTAATCTACCAATTTACTATATGTCTATTTTTAAAATGCCCATAAAAGTGAGTGAGAAGATTGAAAAAATTCAAAGAGATTTTTTGTAAGAGGGTGGGGGGTGTGGGTGGGGTGGGGAAGAAGAGAGATCATTTAGTTAAGTGGGCTGATGTGTGTAAATCAAAGGAGAATAGCGATCTTTTTTTGGGCAACATTCAAAACAAAAACAAAGCTCTTCTTGGAAAATGGCTCTGGAGATTTAGTGTAGAGAAAGATGCTTTGTGGAGATCTGTCATTGCAAGTAAGTATGGTACTCATGAAAATGGGTGGGATTTCAATCACAAGGCTATTATTCGTTTTGCGTACGATAGGGTCAAATGAGATTTCTTAGATCATGTTTTAGAATGGAAAGGTTTTGGTGAGCGGTGGCATAGGTGGATAGCAGGTTGCCTTAGGAATGTGGGTTTTTCTTTCATTGTAAATGGGGGGGTGCACGGTTTTATATCTTCATTTAGGGGTCTTAGACAAGGTGATCCGTTATCTCTTTTCTTGTTCTCTCTTGTGGGGGATGTTTTGAGTTGGTTTATGGAGGTCGCTGAGCAGAGGGGTATCATTAGAGATTTCTGGGTGGGTAGGGAAATTGGGGTTTCTCATCTCCAATTTGCTGATGATACGATCATTTTTGTGGATTCTGAAGTGTCTCAGGTTCGGGGGGTTAAAAGTGTCCTGCGATGCTTCGAGATGATTTCGGGTTTGAAGGTTAACTTGGAGATGTCAGCTATCTCTCGAATTCATGTTGAGGATGTGGAGTTGGCTGAGTGTGCCGGTGTTTTCGGGTGTGGAATCGGTGTGTGGCCTATGTCTTATCTTGGTTTGCCTTTTTTTTTTTTATCAGTAAAAGTGAATTATGTATACATATAAACGAAAATAAGAACTGTACAAGCATACAAGACTGTGAAAAAAACTCCCCTATACAAGTTAAGAACTCATAAATCCCAAAAAAGACCCCACTTGCAATTAAATTCTTCAAATTTCATCTCTTTAAAGACAATATGATTAGAC